>VXBJ01006697.1:205203-238497 GCA_013400055.1 Nycticryphes semicollaris | reverse complement strand
CCCGGTGCCTTCCTTTCCCATGAAGAAGAGAAGCTTGAGGCTCGCGTGAACACGCTTCAGTTTTCTTATTCTTTTCTATAGATGTGGGGAAAAGAACAGCCGATTGTGTGAAAAACCCGGTGCCTGCAAAAAGGGACATTGGCCGTCCAGGCGAAGGTGCGCGAGGGAGAGCACTAATCGCTGAACCAGGAGACAAATACGATTACCAGCTCCGAGCCTTGAGTCAGAAAGTCTCATAGACTTTAAGATGTTAATCCCCAACATAATCCTTCCTTTGGCGTGTAGGAATAGTGCAGCCACAAGAGTTGTTTTGTTATTTATATTGGCGTTTAATAAAACTCAGCCAGTGGTGAATGGGCTGCCCACTCTCCAATGGTAATTAATTCCCTATTTCAGTGACCCAATTGTGCTGGGATAGAGCAGTGGGACAGTCCCACTGCCCCAACCCGCCTTTGTGCAGCTACACGGCTCTCGTGCTTCAACAGCTATGGAAACTCATTCTTTTGATGTCATTCAATGAGTTTTCCTTGGGCATCTTCTAAACTTCAAGGACCCTTTTCTTTCTGGAGCGCCTGAAAAGCAGGACTAGCTTGACCACCTCTGTANTAAGGAATGAGAGAAAGAAAATTTGGCAGGCTGCTCTCAAACAGGGGGCTATCCAAACTCATTCATCATACGAGTCTTAAAAGCCACTCTTCTTTACTCGAAATACTTCGGGGCTTCTTTCTAGGCCACGGCGTTTGTTGAAGGGATTTGGGGTTTTTTTATAGTAAAGCAGATACTCTCTTTCACACACGCGCCGCAAATTGAAACCGGGCTGGGGATGAGCACGCACGAAACAGCTCGTGTTTTAAGAAGGCATTTCCATCCGGCAAAGGGAAAAATAACAAGATGTGCAGAATGGGTTGTGTTTTCCTTCAACAGCTCGTCGGGGGCTTTATCTTGCGGCTGTTGGGCAGAGCGGTAGCGGTGAAGCGGCTGCAGGAGGAGCGTGCGAAAGGGACACGGGAAGAACCACGTAGTTACCCTGCAAAGTCGTCCCGGCAGAGGCAGCCTCTTCTATGTCTTTATACACNGTTCTTGTTCTTTATAACCAACTTAAAAAAAAAAAAAAAAAAAAAAAAAAAAAAAAACCCAAACCAAAACCCAAAAAAAAAACCCCCCCCCAAAAAAAAAAAAAAAAAACAAAAAAAACCCAAACCCAACCCCCAAACCCCTTCGCAAGTCACAAACAATTCAGGATTCAACTAAGAAAACACAGAGTGAACCATATGGCCGGGGTGGCTCGAGTTGGCTGCATTTTCCCCCAGACAAAGAAGGGATTGAGAGTTGAAGGAAAGGAGAAAAAAACCAACTTTCCGGCTGATGAAGCTGTTGTCTGGAGGCAATGATCCCAAATCTCAAGGCTTTATTCCAGGCTCCGACTGAGACGTGATATGTCATATGATTAGCATCTTTCATATTTACAAGAGTAGTATGGGCTGCCAGTCTTTAGAGAAAGGCGAAAGAAAGAAGGGGCATATGCTGAAATGGATTTAGCATTTGAAAGAGAGAAAAGAGAGCGGATAAATACACTTAAACGAGGATTTAGTTTTACTCCCGTTGAGTTCTAATGGGTTGTTGATTGAGATTTTAGGGAGCTGTAACAGAGGTGTCAGCAGTAATTTAAAGGCGCTATTCAACCCTCCGCTGCTCCTTCTTTTTCCCCCGCTTCGCTCCTACACGCCTCTCGCCGCTCCAGTCCTCCGCCGGGGTCTCTCCAGGTCCCGATGTCCCTCTCAGTGCGGAGGTCCTGCCCGGTCCCGGGATGGGTCCCGGTGCCGAGGTCCCGCCCGGTGTCGATGTCCCTGCCCGGGACCCTCCCGGTGCCCCGGTCCCGGTCCCCACCGGGCGCGTGAGCCGAGAGCGCCACCTGGCGGCGGGAACATCCGCCTGGTCCCAGCTCTGCCCCGGTCGGGCTGGAGGCGCGGGCAACGCGAAAATTAACAATTCTCGACGCGGTTTTTATCTGTCAGCAGGGACACCAGGTCGCTCAAAACCCCCATCGAACTTGGCCTCGAACAGCTCCAGGGAAGGAGCATCCACAACTTCTCTGGGGAGCCTGGGCCAGTGTCTCACCCTCCTCACAGGAAAGGTTTTCTTCCTCATATCTAATCTAAATCTCTCCTCTTTCAGTTTAACGCTGTTCCTCCTCAAGTCACACTTGAGCTGTGATTTCTAAAGGGACGGGAATGCAAGGTTACAGCTTCTTAGGAAGGGCGATGCCACGCTAAGGATGGCAAGCTTTTAAATCCCTGGCCTTTCTGGCAAACGACAAGAAGGTGCCAGTACTTGAATGGCACAGGCATTAACTACTTCCTGCCCCCCACCCCCCACCCCAATGAAATCACACAATCACGAATTCCTAGCAAACAATTAGCCTTTTTGACCAAAACCAGATCCTAACTCAAATTTTACCATGTCCATCTTCTCCCCACCGTTCGTACACTCACCGCCGAGCCTCCTCTGGACGCCTTTGGAGAGCACCACAGTGACAAGAAAATCAGTTCATCCGTTTCCAAACCAAAAACCATTCCACCTCCTTGTAGTTGCAAAACACAGTTGAGTCATCTTATCCCAAAAACTGTAAAAATCCAGATACGAGTCAATCTGGTCTTGTTGTGTGTTGACATACAAAATTTAACAGAGCGAGGGCGTAATCTTTCTTCGAAGAAATTTACTCTGTTTTATGTATTCTTTTAATTGGTGCAGCCCTTTCCAAATTGTCACCTGCGAGATGACAGAATCGTTCCAAGATTAATATGTGCCTTGTCTGAAGAATAATGAAGCACTGGCGGTACAATTAGGAACTTTGTAGGGTTTCAATTTGCCAGCAGATAATTACTTTATTCATTTGTCGTTACACAAACACGGAGCCCAAGCAGAAGTATCAGTGCACAGGTACAAACAAACATTTCCCACATTAACTATAAATATTCATTTTCTATTGTTCTGATAATTTTTACAGAGGGACAATTCCTGATGAAACAGACACACGTTTTACTTCTCCTTTCTCTTCTTCTGTTCCTCTTCTTTCAGTTTCTCCAAATAACACCTCACAATGTCGTTCAGCTGTTGCTCACACTGCCCAGCATGTTGTAATCCGTTTTCCCACCCTAAAAGCAAGCAATAAGCAGGGTAATTACAGCTCTCCCTTCGCAGCATTAGTCTGTGGTGACACGAACACCTATTTCCCCAAGCCTGTCATAGCTGTAATATTCCTATTTTGAAAAAATTGTTCTTTCTTAGAGTTCCACCATCAGTGAGGGGCCTCCTTTGATGGCAACCAAGTAGGTAAATAAAACAAATTCCTCTTCTGGCAGTGATCTCTTGATCTGTGATCACGGGAGCCGCGGCGGATCCCGGGGAGTCGGACTCAGCCGGAGGTTTGGGGGAAGATTTGGGCACGGCTCCATCTCTCGCTTCTCTAGTTCAAGGAAAATCACCACGGAAGAAGTTGGGATGAAGCGTAATCGACGCTTTGAGATACGAACTGTGCTGTTTCAAAGGGGACTAAGTCAAGTGCCAGCTTGAAACTTCTGCCCTCTCTTCCCCAGGTACGCAGGTACCCCAGAGAGGAGGGAGATGCACAGAACTAAGGGGCTGTTGAGGCACCATTAACACCTCCCAGACAAGATGCAAGGGGTAGAGGTTTTTGTAAGTTTTTGGGGTTTGTTTTTCTTATGCAGGATTAGCTTTCAGCTGCGTTAAATACTCAGTTGTGGTAGATGCCACAGCATGTATGTGGAAACTGTGAAAAACTGATTTTCAACAACTACTGCCCTCTGTGGGGAAAAACACCTGTATTCGTCAGAGAGTCACCTGTAAACAAAGCCATCAGGAATTACTTGGTCGAGTCAACTGATCCCCAGCAGCGACCTTGTTTTGCTACCACCTCAGAATTTATCTTCCAGAACCAAGGAGCCCCTAGGTGCAGAAAGACACTATACATTTTTCCTTGAAGTACCATCTCTTCAGAAATACCGCTGCACAGAATGATTGGTTTATAACTGGTGTCTGCAAACATGTAACTTGCACACTTGCAAAATGCTGTGTCCGAAGAAGTAATGGTTTATGTCCCTAAAGAATGATGACATAAGAAGTGTGACAAGGAAAAAAGGATTCTTGATTATTTCACAATGCCAGCTAGCTGAGACAAGAAAGAAGCAGAAACAATTCCTGGAGTAAGCTGGCTTAACCTTCCTATATTCACTTCAACGCGAGTTAGAACAAATCCTGTGGCCTGGGATTCTTCCACCTGGATTGAAAACTGCACGTAATGAATATATAGTATACAAACTGTATAAAACAGTGTATTTTCTATATTATACAGTGTTATATATTATAGTATGTTATACATAGTTTAAAGATGAGCTGGTATGGTTTCAAAAATAGAGAAAAAGAAAACCTTACCTTCGCAGTGGTGAATTACTCTTCCCCACAGCCTGTTCTTACTTAAACAGGCCAGATTTCCGACAATCAACAAATGCCTCTTGGCTCTCGTTAGCGCAACGTTCATTCTCCTTTCTGAGTCTATGAACCCAACTTGTCTCGTTCTCACACAGGACAGAACAACGACCTCCTTCTCCGCTCCTTGGAACGCGTCGACGGTGGACACCTGGACAGCTTTAGACTCAAAAGCCTCCGCGTGGATGCCGCCGAGCAAATTCTGGATCTGTAGGCGAATACGGATGGCGGCAGGTTATGGCTGCTCACAGACAGTCCCTCGTCTTGAGCAAACGAGCTCAGCAAGCCTGACTCTGCAGGAGAAGAGAGTTAGGAAAGTGCAGGGTGAGGCGAGAATCAGGCCTCAGCCCAGCAAGAGGAAGACACCGCGCGATGTTTGGCCAGAAGGCGGGTACGTTCGCTGCGGGGTGACAAGCGGCGCTGCCACTCGCTAGTCACAGCAGCCCCCGTCACCTCGACTGACTGGGTGAGGTGCAACCCCAGCCTTGCCGAGCAGATGCCTTTGTTACTTGGTCACATGTACCCGTTTGTAACGGCCCTTAGTTCATTTATGAAAATGGTGCCCTTTGCAATTTGCTGGGGTTTTTTTCTGAGTGTACACGTGGAAAGAAAACAAATGGAAAGATGAATTTTTTAATCGTATGTTTGAATGGAAAGATTTTGACTAATTTAAGAGGATATAAACAATAGAGGTAGTATTTTGGTTTTGTTTTTTTTTTCCAGTAAGAAAGAGAAATAATGGTCATGGAGTTTACCCATCCAGCATTGGGTTCTCACCTGTAGTTGACTTTTCCTAGTTGAAATGAAGCCTATATTTAGAATAAACAAAACACATTGAAGAGAAACATGTTTTTGATGATAGATTACACAAACCTTACACATCTGTGACTTATACAGAGTAATCACACCGATTGCAGATCCTTCTATTCCACTTGCAATCAGAGCCTGGAGGAGCTTGACTGTAAAATGAACTTCTGCCATGTTGTAAAAGCTGTTGTCTCTTTCAATCTGGAAATAGGGAAGAAGATTTCCAAGTTTGCTCTCACAAACAGCAGAATGCAAACAGAAATAAACCGGAGAAAAACAACCTACAATATTGATCTTTTATATAAGAAATGTTTAAAAACTTACTTGCTCTACCCCATTAACGCTATAAAAACATAGTGTTGGAAGCCAATCCAATAAAGGACTTCTGTCTTTCTCAGAAACACCGTCTATCAGATGTCCTTCATAGAAAAGCTCATTGACTATGGCACTAATAGCAGGGTGGCATCGGTACTGCGTCCGAAGAAGTATTGGTTTATGTCCCTAAAGAATGATGATATAAAAAGTGTGACAGGGAAAAAAGGATTCTTGATTATTTCGCAACCCCAGCTAGCTGAGACAAGAAAGAAGCAGAAACAATTCCTGGAGTAAGCTGGCTTAACCTTCCTATATTCACTTCAACGCGAGTTAGAACAAATCCTGTGGCCTGGGATTCTTCCACCTGGATTGGAACCTGCACATAAAGGTCAGTTGGCAGAACCTGTCATCAACCCCTTCTTGTTTTACATTTGTTAACGCTTACAAATTTCCCTGCGCTGTGAAAACAACATTTACACAGAAATGCACTAGAATGTCATCTGCTTAATTAAAAACCAGGCCGAAACACCGATCCTCTGCCATCTAAACCGGAAGGAACTATGTTAGTGATTTCAGTGGACCTACAGTTTCACCCTCCATCTTGCCTAAAGATGTGGTTAGTACATACCATTAAGCACAGCCGGTCAAAGAGAGTCTGCTCCAATCCCTTTTCATGAACACTTTCAGACCCTTGAATAGTTGGTGGTAACTGCTTAGGGTCCCCAACAAGGACTAGCTTTTCACACTGAAACCTAAATAAGAACGTTAAAAAAGAAAAAAAGTATGTCAAACTACTCATAATTAAAGTGTGTGCTGTGTTTATCACAGAATGCTTTCTCTCAGGCTCCCTCCTCCATCACCCTCTTCCCGCAGTTAAAATAAGGTGGTGACCCAAGGAAGGCACCTAAGAGCAGGCCTGAATTTAAAACTCCTCTGCTTGCTTTCTAAGGTGAAACCTCAGAGTTCATGTCCTTAGTAAGACATGCAAGTTTGGCAATCACCAGAGGCTGTGCCACCGCTAACCAGAAGGTATTTCTCTGCTGAAGCACAACAGGAAAACTGTACCTCGCCATAGGAAGGAGAGAAGCAGGTTCAGTCATCTGACTGCACTCATCCAGCATCACCACGGGGAACTTCAGAGTATTCAGACAAGGGAAGGGGCAGGCAGCACACGTCGCTCCAACCACTTTTACCTTTGTTATTAGTGAGGAGAAAAAGTCAAACCATTTAATAGCTAACCTCTGTGCAGTACGTGACTATAGCTTCGGCAGTAGAATACAGCTAAATTAATTTTTAGCAGTTCCACTGCATGCTGTGTCACACTCACTGGATCTCAAAAAATGATATTCTAACTTCTAGTAAAAGGCACTGTGTATGCACAGAAATGGTTTTAAGGCTACCTTTTCTTATGCTTGGTGTGTTTATATGTTAGAATCATTCCCAGATCCATATATTTTAAGGCCAGACCCAGTCTGGTACAGAGAGACTTCAGATGACACAATCCTCAAAAAAATTCTGAACCCCAAGTCGCAAAAGTAGAAGCAACGACTACTAGGAATAAGCACAAGAAACAAATTGTTTGGATCTGCTTTGTTGTTGTTCTACAACAAAACTGGGATTTTCTGAGTCTAGCACTGAAAAGAAAAGGCAAATAACTGGAAAGACCAGAAACTGAGAAGATTTTTCTACGGGAAGCAGTAATCTTAGAAGGCATATACTTTGACAAAAAGTTGCTTAAAATATATTTGACAACTCCTTGGCAGTTGATACTCAACTCTAGGACAGATACAGCTCAGTTCTTATCTTTTACCTTTATGACTACACAAATCTCAGTTTCAAGGTGACAGTGCAGTTGAGCTCTTCTCAGAAATTGTTCTCTCCCCACCTTGTAAACTAAATCAGATGGCAATAAAATTCAAAAAAGGGTTTCTGTCTCTTATCACTACACAGAAATTGCCAGAGCAACTTGGAGGAGTCATACACAGGTAAGGCACTCAGCTATACCCACGGAATCAAACTCATCCTAGGCCTAACATTTGTTTTATATTCCAGACATTTAGGAGCTTGGTGGGTATGAGAGCGGATTCCCAGTTCCCGTTTGCTGGGCACTGTGGATAAGGCATAGTGAACCCCCACCTCCCCATCCCGTCCCTGTGACTGTACCTGTTGCAGTATGGTTTTGTTGGTCCCCAGTTTATGTTGCTCAATGCTCTTCCTTACGTATATTTTTTCAACCGGCGTTAAGTTTTCTTTCATGAGAGCAAGCAGCTCTTTCAACTGCTCATTTTCATTTCCTGAGCCAGCATGTAAACTTCAAAAAGATTTTATAACATGAATTACAATGACTGAAAACAACAGTGCTTTTGGTGCCCAATATAGAAAAATGATCCTACTTTACACGTAACAGTACTTTACAACAATGTACTAACCTATCCCCGAATCCAGCTGAGAGAGACTAGCGTAATACCTGCTGTAAACCCGACCTTTATCCCACCATCCCAGACTCTACCACTCCAACCAGAGACATCCACATAGTAAATGACTTTTCCAAGCACATGGCTGATTTCTGGGTGAAGAGGAACCGAGAATTTTTTGCATTTGTGCACCATTTTATACCCTTGCTGGGCTACTGACACCAAGGAATGGAAATCTAATCATTATTCATCTCAAGCTTTATTTTGTTCTCTCAAATTGTGTTGAAAGTACTACGTAGATTGCTTGCTTTTAAGTAAAAGACAAACCCCAGAACGCTCTACCAAAGAGAACTTGGGTTAGTAGAGAATTCATGAGTTGTTACCATCAAGTGTCTGAAGATTAATTTTACAATTACTTCCTCCTAGTTCTTACCACTAGAGTGCTACACACCTATTACTGTTTTGTTTTTCTTCCTTGTGTAAACTCCCAAATCTGTTGCTGCCAGTATTTCATTCCCTGCTACTACTTTCCATTTAAAAGCATGAACTCTATTCAGCAGCAAGTGACATTCCCAAATCAAGGTGAAACTTCTCCACCATGCAGAGGGGAGGGCAAAAACACCCCGAAACAGGTGTATTACATTTGAATGAATTGAAAATAGTCATGTTAGAGTATGCACACTATCATGAATCTGAGAAGCACTTCAGATCCCTCAAAGATTACGATTCTTACCTGTGTGGAAGAATTGCTTTGGTGATTTTCCTAACACTTCCCACTCTGATAAAATCTTCAAACCCGAGATCAAGCAGCCTTTAAAAAAAAAAAAAAAAGAGATGATAGGCCTTACAGAAATGTAAAAAGAAATTTTGAAAAATTTAAAAATGAGGTAACTCGGGCCACAATTCAATTAAAGTAAAACCTCATCATGATTTGTCTCAAAAAGGCTTAGTGCATTTATGATTCTACTCTCATAAATAATCTTCCATTTGTATGTTCTCTTCCTTCCCTTATCCTTCCAAACCATGAGTTTTATTTTATGTCAGCTGCATGCTGAAGTTTCCCAAGTCTGACTGTCTCCGACTCTCCCTATCCCTCCCTTCTTCCCTTATCCCTGCTGCTACTTCCCAAAGCTTTCTGGGAAATCTCACTGTTTGTCATGATGGATTGCAATGGTAAATTTGATGACAAGAGGCCAATATCAGTCTCACAAATTCACACAGCTGGCCTTACACACTCTCTTAGCATATACATACTGTGCAAAGGAGCAATGCTAAAATGAAAGCTCCTGTGCACGTTTTCTAGGGAAAGAATGAGATCTTTTTGAAGTGTGGAAATATCAACACAATTAACTTTAACATATAAGTACATTGCTGTTTTTTAGAACAACAGTCTGTAAAAATCTCAGTAACATACCCCAGCAGTATCCTGTCAACTGCAACGTTAGTAGAAGCAGCAATCAGAAGTTTCCATGGAGTTGGTCTTGGACCCTCTGTAGCTTCACTGCTTTCGAAGAGCTGAACCAGGAACAAGATCACAACAGACAGCAGATAGCTCTTTCCAGCTCCAAAAACACCTGGAAATTTGGAAGAAAAACACAGTTCCAAGGGAAAACTTTCTACACGGTACAGTTTTAAGCAATTGTTATTAATTTATCTTATGCAATAGTTCACTGTGATTCCTGCTTGCTTCAGCAGCACTAAGTGTCCCCGGGCAACCAATTGGCTTACACTTCGCATTTATTACTTGCCGTAAGTTTACAAAAAAAAAAATACCCTACAGAAGAGGGGAAGCAAAGGCATTTTTCCTAAATTTTCTGGCAGAAGACACGCTTTACCACCTAAGCAGTCTCATCAATGCATTAAATTAATACAAGTACCTGCAGGTACATCCCTCGTACCATGTCCGCAGGTACAGAATAAAGAATTTGAGACATTATTTTTTGAGAATAATTAATGATTTTAATAAGATTTAGATCCCTGACAGCCTAACAAAAGCTCAGGCACCTTAAGTCTAGTTGTATCTGTACTAAGTGTGTCATTATTGCAACATATTTACTTTGATAGGATCTGAAAGCTGACGTTTATGGCAACTGCTTCCCAATACTGATTTAAAAAAAAAAAACAATAAATCTCTGAACTGTTACTAGCCTTTTTGTGCATGTCAAAAAGTGGTAAAACAAAGATAGAAGGAAGTATAAAACAGCAAGCCAATATGTATAAGAGAAAAAAAATGTATATGATAATTTAGCAAAGCTGTTACATGACAAAAATTGCAAAGAAATAAGCAGAAGACTTATTTCTAAACATTTCTGATTTTGTGTATAGGTCTTGAGAGGAAAGGACACTATACCCATGTAAACCCTGCAAAAGGCAGGATGCAAAATCAAGGATCAAAAACTCTGTGCTGATAAAATGGATGTTATAATGTCAAAGTCATTATATCAAAGGGCCTCATCCTAAAAAGGAATTTTCAATAAATGCATGAAGTAGGTATGGACAGCAGTATTACAAAAGTGTTTTAAAGGATATTCCATACACAGAGGCAGTTTATTTCAAGCTCATCTTTTGTGCCCCATTCAAAATAAGTCAACATTTACCTAGACATGAGAATCTCCCTTTAAATCTGCCCAGAATCATAAAAAACATGATTAAGGAAACAAGTCTACTATTTCATCACTGACAGAATTTGGGGATATTTCACTAGCACTGGCATTAGCTATTAATTAGCATTTTACCAAGATACAATAGCAGCAAAGTGCACAATTATTTGCTATATACCACGTATGATTGTGATAGGGAAGATCTGATGTTCTTCCTCTGGTTTGGTATTTCCACATGAGGTCATCATCTGAGCTATCTGAATCAGTGACGTAGCTTGATCCAGGTTCAGTGAGAACGTTTGGATCATCTTTTTAGCTAGCCCCATGGCCACCTCAGTGCTGACCGGTCCATACATCGTTGTACGTTTCAGGCTGAGGGCAGGTGGAATAAATTTTCTTCTGTTGGCTCTCTTCGTAGTGTTTTCAGCATCCAAATTCCTAAGAAAAAAATACAATGGTTAAAAGTTAGGGTATTAATACTGCCTATGTATAATTTGTATCTCATGGCTCTGATGTTCTTAGTCACCTGACATTGAAATGCTGGGGCTTTATCATTAATGACTGACATAATTAAAAGTTGCTGCCCTCTGCACCTCAGCATGCACCTGGACTGTATATTCCTCCCCCTTAATTGCTTCTCTAGGTGAAAGCTGGACCGTATGAAACAGGCTTTTGCAGTTTATCATTCTTACTGTATGCTAATGCTTTCAAGTCTGACTTACTGCAAGGCAGTGAGACTGAATGTAGTCAGAGGTAGCAGGGATTCATTGAATTACTTGTTTGAAACTGAATTGTAAGCTGTCTTGGAAATATCCCTAATATTGTTCCAATATTAAAAAAAAAAATTATTTTTAGGTTTTGTGTCAAGTGATTCTATAAAAAACATCAGGAAAAACAGTTCCACTGAAGCCCTGTGAAGTGTATACATTAATACAGAGCAGTGACTGTACTATCAGGCAGAGTAATGCCCAATATTAATCTCCAGGTTGTAAAACATGGGCTGCAGGAAAGTTTTCAGAAAAAAAAGCCCCAAAAATCAACTTAGAATCCCTGAGTTAGAATTAAGCAATTTCATTTCAATACAAAGGAAAATTGTGTTGTCAACAGTTCGTTCCTGGCACTGTTTTTCCCACTTCAGTTTTCCTCATCCACTTTTTAATAGGGTAAACTCAATGTTATTCTTGGTGGTTTTAGGGTTGTTTTTTTTTCTATTGACGTACTGTATGTTCACAGTATCACTGAAACAGTAACTTACATTTTTAGTAGATATGGTATTAGCGGTAACGTAGATGGATTGAAGTGCTCCTCCAGATTTCTTAACGCTGTAAGCTCACCGCTAGCGTTACAAACCAGTAAGGCATGAACACACGCTGGAAAGGCCACAGAAAAATACAATCAGGAAAAAAATTAAGTTAGCCAATATTTTAATATCAGCTAGATAAATGAATTACAAAAAGCCAAAAGAGTAATTAGCCTCCTGTAACAGAAACCAAGTTAACCCAATTACCATGTCTGACTGAATATTATAGATGAGTAGAGACTTATTAGCTCTGCTTTTCAAGGTGCATTGTTTTGAAGTATTTGCGATTCCAGCATTAGGACTCTTCTGGGAAGGACGCTTAGATAAAAATTCTTACTCATTTTAAAAACACCTGACATATTTAGGAGGTGAATTTTGTAAGTAAACCGCCTGTATCATAACAGCTAAATATGTTTTCTTAGAGAAGACAAGACAGGAACATAAGAACCCCTCCAACAAGGCAGGCCCAAGTTCCACCTATTTCCAAAGCATACAAAAGCAGATGCCTGGAGGAGAGTATAAGAACAGATCAAGTATTCAATTATATTTTTCTGAATTCACTGCCAGTTTCCTATGGTCGTTTCCCATAATTCTGAATTATTTAGTGTACAACTTACTATTTGATCGCCAGTTTGAGGGGCAGTAACCTTTCAGTGGCAGTAATTCTACTTCATTGTTGGAAGATGGTCCAAAGAAAGCACTATTTGCAATGAAAGTATCAAGGGGATCAAAGTTCAGAGTCTTTGAAACAACCCAGATATCATCTGTCAAAAAAAAACAGAGAGTTCTCATAGGCTTTTACTGCTGTCTTTTAAAAGAAAATCAAGTTGGACAAAATAGCCCAGCATTTCCTATGCAGCAAATTAAACCACCGATAACATGAAAGTAGGGATATTAGAAAGTCCTAAATGAGTGTTAGTTCAGGTCTGAAATAATGAATAATTTCCAATTCTTCTAGTACTTACTGTCTGATATTGATGGACAACTCTCAAGTTGTCTCCTAGTGCGCTTAACAGCATTTGACAAATCTGAAGTATTATCAATTTGGAGAATATATGGAACAAATCACTGAAGTGTACAACAAATCTAGTTAACCACTCTTTTGCCAAAGAATAGCAAGTACTGAAATAAACATACATTTTCCCTGCCCCATCAAAACCAACACATGCTGGCACCTGCAAGTGTTTTATTTGGCACGCTTGTAGTGGCTCACAACGCTATTGCTACAGCATATATTCCAAACACAGCAAGGGAGATTTCAAAGTTAGGAGCCACAATGGTGTTATATTTGCCTGTGGCAAAAACAGTCAAAAAAACTGTCATACACAAGGAAAAGTTTTGCCTACGTAGAGCCTCAGAATTTCAAGTTACAAGCCCCTAATTGTCAGAACATTTCGGAGTCTGTACATAAAGTGCACACAAATATGTTTGGTTTTGCCTAATTTCCTTTATATCATTTTCAAACAAGGTGAAAAAAATATGTACTTAATTATCCAATTAAATTAAAAATTTAACCAATACCAATTAAAAAAACATGTGAAATGAACTACTGAGACTTTAGATTACAAATTACATCTTTAAAAGGCACAATGTGACATTGACAATTCTTCTGATGCTTAAGATTTGCTTACCTTTGCTGTAGAGAGAATAATGCTCCTTTCTGCTTAGTTTGAGGTATAATTTGTTTTTGGAATCAGCATCAAATCTGTCAGGTGTATTCATAAGTTTCCTGAACTTACTACACCTCTGTGTTTGCATTTCAAAGGCTTTCCTGTTAAATTGTAATTTTAAGAAAAAGCACGTAAACAATTAGCACATTTTGGATTCGTCACCCAAAACAAGCAAGCTCCTCACATTGGGCCAAACCGTACAACGTTGATCTTGGTGGCTGCTCATCACCTTACCCTGCCAAGTTTTAAATACATTTACCTTGACTGCAAAATACCTCTCTCAAATTTAACCAGAATCAAATCGTTTTCCCTGCAGTTAAGCAGTACAGAATAGCCTTCGATACAACTTTTAAGATAAAAATTAGAATCGCTAAGAGAATAAATCAAATTCTCTTATGAAAGATGCAATGAACAGTAATTCAAATGCAACAATCATAAGGGATTTCATTAAGCAATTGATCACTTTGCTAGTAAGCAGTTTTGATTCTTGCTGAAATGAATGCCAACCTGAGATGTTATTGCTGTGAATATTATTCTTCACTAATTTGGCTTTTACATTTCTACATAGACTTTAAACTTGAAGGAGTTGGTTAAATGCTCCTGGAACGTTCATCCACCCCTGCAATTCACACAGCACCTGTGAAAAGCATGTAGCATTTCAGAATACCTCACCAAAAGCTGGCATCCCTCATAGAGAGAAATCTTTTGACTTCTGAGGTATGTCCCAATACTTTTTATATCACGAAGCACTACACTAGGTCTGGATTTTATCTGTGCGGGGTCCACATCTTCTATCCACTTGAAAAACGAGCACTGCTCAGCTTTTGGAGCACCACAGGTATAAAACAAACGACCCTAGGAAGGGAGAGGGGGGGGAAAAAAGACCATTAGCACAGTAAAACAAAAAGAAAAAAAAATAAAGTGATGGACCAGCACTCACTACTGTAGGAACAATCAGATAAATAGCTGTGCTTTCATTGTGTTTGGCTGGAAAACACAAGGGTGTGCCCAGAAGTCTCAGCCTATGGAGCCACTGTGTGTAATCATACTTTACAGAAATCCTATATAATCCAGAAAATTATAAAATTGGGTCTTTGGCTCCACATAGAGAAACAAAAATAAACAATTCTGGGCACTTGTGGATATTACAACTAACTTTAAAAGTGATCTCTATGAAACATCACTTTAACCTGCAACTGTAAATCACACCAAATTGCTCTGTAACTGTTCACGCAATAGGGTCTATATCCCAGACAAACACCCCAAACTGTAAACAAACAAGGAATAAACAGCACCTTGTTTTGACCTTCTTTTTTAACCACAACAAGCTTAGCAGGACGCATGTGATTGCAGAGTGGACCGGAGCTGTCTTCGCTCTCGCTTTGCCCTCCTTTCAATGAAGTGTAAAATGATATATCCACTTTTGAAAGAGCATTGTGTAATCTTTGTGACGTCTCAAATAGCATTATATTTAATTGCTCTTGAAATATAAAGGAGAATAAAAGAGTAATTAGCACAGCCTTAAAACGGTTACATAAGTGCAAAAAAAAAAATTCCAATACATTTTCATTTGGAACTTTCAACCCCAAATCTAAACCACAATATTTAATGAGTCCTAAAAGAGACCATGGGATCTGCAACACTCAGATATTGCACAGGAAGTTAATTTGTTCTAACTGCCTTACTTTCAGTCAAATCTCATTTAAATATATGATTCTAAACGATCCAAGCACTGAATAATTATACGTTAAAAACACCCCAAAACTTTAAATAGGAATCTAACACCTGATAAACAGGCACAAGGTTACAGAGTTGAACAGAAGGGTATCGGTCTTTCGGTTTGTCTTTGCAGTTTTGGGTATTTGAGGATATACAGCTGAAACCAAATGCACACAGGGATTCCAGCAGATGATGTCGATGATCTCTCTCCCTCTCCCCCTGCTTTTGAAACTTCAGAAATACATTGTTTAAAAATGACAGCATTTGACATAGCATATTGTTAGACATACCTGTCAGAGCAGCTTTAAAAATCTGTTTGTAGTGAACATGAGACTGAAACACAGTTGGTATGGAAATCTTTCTTTTAGGAGGAATAGAATGTTTGACTTTATCCACATTAGGAAAAGACAACTCAGAAATTGTTATGTCCTAAAAAATCAGAAGAATAAATCAATTAAAGCTTGCAAAAAACCCGAATGAAACAAGTTTTGATAAATGGCCGTAGCACAGATATGCCAAACCTATCAATTTCCCCCCCCCTTTTTCCTTTTTTCTCTTTTATACATTGTGGCCTTGTCAATAAATACAACCAGATAGAAAAAAAAAAAAAAAATCAGGGCCTCATTCTGCAACCAGAAGTTTCAAGATGAAGACTGGCAATGAAGAATTAGTTTTCTAAAAGCAAAATACAAATCCCCTTCACCACAAATGGTTGCAGACTTTGTAAGTACAGGCGCGTGTATTCAATAGGACTGCCAACAGGATGAAATTAAATACACCTGGAGCTACAGCATAGAGAGCTTGGACTGCCATTTAGGATGTACCATGGCATTCAAAGTTGCCCCTTGACAAGCAGCCTGTGTTTACAGTAACACAGGTAATGCTTTCAAAGGCTTTCAATTATTATTTTACTTTTAATAAAGCCTTTCAAAGGCTTTAAATGATGTAACTTAGCATCACGTTTTCAGCTCTAGACGTGGGGAAGGAGCGCACAAATCTCATTTTTAACACCATTTCTGCACAGAAATAGATCCAACAGATGAAACTATAATAAAGGTAGTAGAAAGAAGGAAGAACCAGACTAGAGAGCTTTGGGGGAAGCATGAATTCCACAAGCTACCACTGTGCCTGCCATCCCAGCTAGTCCTGAGAAGCTTCTTCCCATCTATCAGCATTGCAGTGGCCATCATAATGAAAACCCTCTTCAGAAGCTTTTTTAAAAACCTATATATATAGAATATATATATATATAGATACATGTGTGCTTACACAGTGTATACCAGTGTGCATATGAAATATACTAGTTATTTCCACACCCCTATTTCACATGAACTTTACCATCCAAAGAGTGTTCGAGAACTAGAAAACACAGCACACTAAATTTGTGTAAATAAGAAAAAAAAAAAGGAAAAATAAAAAAAAGGAAAAAAATCTAACATTTTTATTAACTCTTAAACATAGGCATTTGTCAGCTTTTAAAACTTGACTTGTGGTCCGTTTTTTTCCAATTTCCTCCATTTGTTTAAGACAGTCTACTGGTCACAAACAGCTGTGCTAAATTTTTAGGTGCTTATTCAATGCCACAATTACTTTTCCACAACTAAAACTGAAGGAATCTAAAATATTTTAGAATCAGAGACTGTGCTCCGAAGCAAGACACAGGTGTTCATTAAAACGATGCTGATTTCACAATTAAGAAAAACACTCGCTGACAACACATTCTTACCAATTATAGATAATGAAACAGCCCAGCAAATTTTCCTGCATCTTCCTGACATCAGTGTTCATATTAAAAATCTAAATCTGGCACTGTGTGTGCCAAGAAATTACCTTTAAAAAGGATTAGTCATAGCACTTAAAAAAAGATATATTAGCAGCTGCTGTTCTGTAGCTGAGACTTCTGTGTTACTACATACATAGAAAGATTTCATCCAAGCATACTGATAATATCTTGCAGGAAATCAGATAAATGCAGTTACTTTGCAAAGAAAAATGTGTTTCTGTCACTTATAACTGTATTTGCTTGAACAGTTACACACCTGGCCATCTCCGGTTACAGCGTGGCTGCTCAGATGACTTAACACCTTTTGTGTTGCTTCAGCCAAAGGTGTCTGACTTAAGTGCAGAGAAAGTAACTTCCTCTCTGAAAGCAAATCTTGGTTGCGGGAATTTGCACAGCATTTCCTAAGCGTGCTCTTTGCTGTCAGCAGAGGCGCAGAGCCGGGAGCGCTTTTATCCACAGCACTGCTCTCTCCTGTGTCACCCAGCAGCATTCCAAGGACGTTCTCAGCGCAGATGTCATCCATCACCTCCCCATCATGGCTGTTTTGAGTTATCAAGTCACTCTGAGCACTGTTTTGATATTTTAGCCACTTGCTTTGTCTGTATTGTGCACTCGCGTTAGGGAACGCTGCTTCTACTGATTCCCTTTGTCCATCTTCTGCATCCTCTCCAAACACGGAGGTTTCATAATTTCTGTCCCCAGGGCCAAAAGCACTAATAGGAAATACCGCTGGCTTATTGCCTAAATGGTCAAAAGACTGCTGGACCTCCTCACTGTCAGTGGGATAAACTGCATCAGGAATCGTCTCAGTGGCTGGAAGAGTGACAAATGGAGTTCTCGTTTTAACTGTGGGTTTGACTCTGGAGAGGTTGCATCCCTCCGTACAGCTGCACTTCTCCCGTCCTGTGGGGCAAATACATCTTACAAGCAACTTCGTAACACTGATGGGTGGCACATTAACTCCACTTGTACAAAAAAGGAAGATAAGGAAAGAGTTCTATGTTCTTCCTTTTATATCCTGTCTTCTAATTGGCAGGCTCTTTGTATCATGCCTATGTGGTACCACACAAAATTTCCATATGGTGTGACTGATTTCAGCCGTGATGCTTTCAATACTTAAATCCCTATATTCAGAACACATTTCTGTAGACACTCTATTTGTATAGAAGAAACTATTTGGTAGAAATTAGTTAGACATTGTGTTTTAGAGGTTATTAATCTGATATTCTTAGTAGGTCAGTGAAAATTGCTAACTATAAGACACCCATCTCAATATTTGCTCCTTTTTCCAAAAAGATCACCCACAAAACTCTGTAAATTCACATTAACAGATGTAAATAAATAGGCTTCAGTACCACAAGCATCTTTTTGATTCAATTCACTATCGATAAGAAATTACAGTCATTGATAGGTGTCAACTGGAAGTGGGTCAGAGGACAGCTGAATATGGAATAAAACTAAAAGCAGGAAAATAAATGAAGACATTGATATGAATTAGAAGCTTAGCTTACAGCCTTTTATCCCCCCCAAACTAGATGGTCAATTTTCTTTATAAAATCAAATCATTCTACTGAAGTCCCTTTCAGGAGAATGAAATGCCTCCCCATTGGGTGTGGGAGGCATTGAATTCAAGGCTAATTCAGCTGATTTATAAAACACTGTTTAAAATCTTGCTTAAAAAAACCAGTAACACACACTCCTATGAAAAACGTGTGACAAACAATACCCAGACATGTCTCAGGGTATTTCAGAACCCATGGTAACTGTGGTAACTGTGCACAAGTCATTGTGCTTCAAAAAGCCTCACAGGTTTTCCAGCAAACATAGCATAAAGTAAAATTATAAACTGTAATTCCTTACTGAAAAAAAAATCTGAAAGTTCTGGTTCACTTGTCAAGATCCCGGGTATCTGGGGCTCCTGGATGTCTCCAATAGATTCCTCACTTCCTGAAGCTGGAGAAATTGTAAAGTCTGGATCAAGTGAGGAAGTCCGTTCTACTGATGAAATCACCTACAGGTGAAGAAATAAAATCTCAAGTGAACGACTGGTAAAAAATTTGATCCTAACTCTTTTGCCGCTATTCTCTCTCTCATCATTCTGAGTAACTGAAATGCCTCCCAGACTTAACATAAAACAGGTTCAAAAATGATAAATTGCTACCATGAACACACAGGGGGGAAAAAAGCTCGAAAGATCAAGAACACTCAGTCAATCCACACCTTGCCAGGTTCCCGTGAAGTCCACTGCATTTGTCTCAAATCAGAACGTGAGGGTGAGCCTGACACCATCCACGGTGGAACTTCAGAGCACACATTCAATGCCAACGCTAGGGAAAATAGGCGAAGGACAGAAGTCATGCAGAAGGATTGTTCTGAGGCCTATCGCTGCCATTCTACTTTTACTTTCACTTACGGGACTGACCAGTTCTTGACTCTCTAATAACATCAGAATTCTTCTGAAAATTCTCTTTTCCGATGAAGTTGAGATCATCCTCACGAAGACTTCTTGAACCTGGAGACTTTACCAAAAATAGTATAAGCAAAAACTTGTTAGAAATTCAAGTGTTTATCCTATATATAAGCATGAAATTTGCATGAATCTTATTTCTAAGTATCTTATTCTAGACCTTATTTCTAGATAGAATTCTTCAGTATCTCTAGTTCGTTCTGAAAGTAAAAAAAATGAAATATCAATTTTCTTCCATTATTTTAAATACTGAAATATATATACTGCATTAGAAAAATTTTCTTTATTTAACACACTGCACGTCATGTTTCTTTGCATCCAGGAGGAGCAGAATCATAATCCAAGACAGAAAGTTTTAACACTAGCTTTGGAACCCTCTAACAATTATATACCAGATTTCAAATCCAGTTGAGGTGATTACTCTACTGCTAACAGCAGGAAACAATCACTACACTTTGCAAATGCGTAGTCCTATGAGAAAGATGGGTAAAAATACTTTTAACCACAAACCACTACGTTCAGTTCTTAGTGACGGTGACGATTGTAGTATTCTAAAAGTGAACTCCCTTTTATCCTACATTTACGGGATGCTTTCTTGCACTAAGCTTAGTCAGAATAACTTTGAAAACAGTTTTTACCTGTCTGAAGTCAGAAAGGACATAATTGCTTGAAAACAAGGGTGACAAAAAGCTCTCAGCTGCAAACTCCATATTATTTGGGTACTGCTGCCATCCTAGCTGTGAGCAGGGAGCTCTCAACATTATTTCACCAGCTGCAGATCCCTTTACTTGGTGCCCTTGAAACGCAACAGGCTATGCAATACATTGGAATTATCATTAAGAGAAACTATCTACCATCAATAAAGGTACTTTTCATACATAAAATACTGTTGGAAACTCTGTCAAAGAAATACCTATTGTTTTCTCATTTTTCTTTCTCTGCAACTCAGCAGCAATAAAGTTTTCACAGAAATCTGTCAACAGAAAACTGATATTCTGATGTAGTAAGTTTAGTCTCATTTTTGTATTGTAAAATTTGAGTTTAAAACTCTCAGTGGAAAACTTTCCACGGGCAAATGTACTAAAAAGTGATGAGAAATATATCATAAGACTGGTTAAATATTAGGACTTCTTGTAATATATTGCAAAGAGTAAACCATTGAATTGAAATTTAAGAAACCCTATTCATTATACTTCAGTTCCACAGAAATTGTACCTTTCGCTGGCACTCGGATGTTCTAGGGTCAATTTGGGCCACAGCTATTGGTAGAATACGTGCCTCTGCTTTCTGTAATAAATTGTCCACACAGTTGAGCTGCATATAATATTGTCAAAAGCTAATTAGTCTAACAGTTTAATAACTACTTAAAGTGAAAAGTTAAGCTAAGATGTATCTTGTACTTACACAAAAGAAAGCATTTTAAATTACAGCCTTTTTATTGGGAAGCCAGAACAATCCACGATAGGATAAGAAATTATGGTTGCTTTTCAAATGAGACAGGAAAAAGAATAATTTAAGACCTTTCTTTCATTTCAGATGGGTTGAAAGAAAAAGACCAATCGCAAAATGGAAAAAAAAAAAAAAAAAACAAGCAAAAAACCAAAACAAAAACCCAATGTGAAACATCAAGCACAAACAAATTTGCCAGTATATTTCAACCCAAGTGCTAAAACTCCTAGTAAAGCCAGGCATTCAAAAAGATAGTGAAAGAAAAAAGATAGTAAGAGATGGGGTAGGGAAGGAATATTCCAGACATATTAATGTGATCTTAAACATTATTAAATATTACAATTCACATTAGGTTTCTAGTCATACACTTAGCCTCCTGAACATTTATTGGCAACAGGGTCTGCAAGAGGCCATCTTCTGTTTACTATCAGCTTCTTAGTCAATGCCTCCAAGCAATTTCTAGCTCCACCTCTGTAATTTCATAAACCAGGAATTTTATTCAAGAAGCCTGGTGACAAATGAATTTATCTTATACAGATAGATATATGCAGTCAAAAACTAGTTACCATAAGGCTGGAAGAATCAAAGTATGAACAGGAAGATGCCTGTATACTTTCTGAGTAAGGCATTTCTGTAAAGGCTTTTATAGCTACGAGAGATGGAAAAGCATAATAAGTTACAGCTGTAGTAATTTTTTGACATGAAAATATCTGAATATTTTGCAAACCTTACCCATGCAAATAATCATAGTTAGGATTTAACGGAACTAAACCAAACAAACCCAGAGCCCACACTGTTGCTTTTAAGACTAAAAAAAAAAAAGAATGATGGAACCTTCATAACACACCACTCCAAAAGTACGATTTCTCGATATGAATTGTGTGACAGAAGAGAAGAGAGTATAGAAATTAAATATGTACAGTCATAGTTAGTTTTAAAACAGAAGCTGACCTAACCTTCATCTTTCACAAAGGGTTCAAACATCTCTTTGGAAGTCTCTGCTTCATATAATATACTACTATTTTCCTCCATCTTTTGTAAGCTTTCTAATGCTGTGCTATGTTGAGTCAAAGCTCTTAGAAGAGCAATATTGTTTACCAAATCATGAAGATCTGATGAATTTTCAGCCAGTGCTGTGCTTTTCAGGCAATCCATTCCTATTCTTTCACCTTTGCAGGTTTCGTGAAAGGCATTTATGGTCTCTACATTTTCAAACTCAGTTTCACCTACTGGTGTTTCCTCTGGAGATGAATGGTCTTTTCTTAAAGGATAGATAGAACTTCTGGAAATTAGAGTATCTTTCTTACTTGAAATGCCAAATACCTTTTTATGGTCTTCTACAATATATTGGAATGAGCCAGAGCTAGGATCTGACTTTTGTGACAAAACCAGCAAAGGACCACCTGGTTTAATGTCATCACTCTTAGTACCCCAGAAGTGTTCTAAATCAGTGTCTGGGGATTTGTTGTATCCAAGCTGTATAACATCTTTGTCGATCCTTTTGTCCATTGCAGAAATCTCTCTGCTGGTAGAAATACATGAAATACTTTCAGTTTTCTCAAACATACTAGTTTTAGGGTGACATTCATTACCATTTGCGTCACCAGGCAAAAGATCAGAGTGCTTGCTTTTTATCCACGATACGCCATTAATGGTATGCGCTGCACAGCCATCAGGATCCTTCTTATTATTTGTGGCTTCAATATTTAATTGGCTTCCATTAATCTCTTTCACATTGTGTCTATCATCCAAAAGTTCCACTTCGATTCTGGTCTGGTTTGCAGAGCCTTCTGCAATTCTCCCTCTACCTGTGACATTGTTGTCACTAAGCTGAGATGGTATACCTGCAGTGGAGCGACTTCCATCGATCTCTCCGTCAAATGTCGAACATTGGACTGCTTGGTTCTTACTGTGTGTCACTACTTCACAGCAAGAGCGAAGTCTTAGAGCAGCATTTTGTGCTACATCTCCTCCCTTCAAGCAATACGGACTTTGTGAAAGCATGTCTCCTTCAGTGACGTTATTCATATCTCTTTCACACAGGTCTTTGTTGTCTGTGTCATTAAAATCAAAAGCCTCCATTAGATTAAAGTTAACCTTTAACACCTGGTCATCTGGACCACACTCTTTGCCATGCATACTTAGTTCCTCCTTTACAATTCCAATTTCAGACAATATTGCACCCACAGACAGCTCTGGGCTACCAGGCTCTGCTTCTGAGCTTTGCCTCAGCTGAAACTCACTTTGCAACTTCACAGGTGAATTCTCCTCAAGACTCACTGAATGCTCCCTGTATCTGGAGAGACTTTCTTCAAAGGTGGTTGGACTTGCTGAACGCAAAACATCACCTGAAGATGGGACAAACTCACTGTCACTTATTCTACTTATGGTGGAGTCAGGCAGAAAGCAAGTGTTTGTATTGCAGGGATCTTTTAAGCCTTGACTTACATTATTTGACTTTTTGCCACATCTCTGTCCTGTGACTTCTTTATCACAAGGCTGTTCAGCTGAATTTAGAAGCACTTCAGCGTTCCATTCCTTTTTATCACTGACAGTCTCCTTTGCAAAAGGCGAGTGCTGAATATTTCGAATGAGTCTTTTGGCAGGGTTGCCTGAAAAAGCAGGTAGGATTGTGCCGTTATGGTTATATAAACTACCTGTGTTTTCTGATGCCTGAAACGTGGAAAGACATTCTGTGACTTCAGATGCTGTTTCCTCTTTGCATCCTTCTGTTGGTTTGGACTTTAGAAGAGCAAGAATCTGGGCTGTGCTCCTGATGTTGTGTGACACTGCCCTGTGACCAGCTGCCTGACTACAAGATGTGACGTGCCCAGTAATTAGAGAAGATTCTGACTTCACAACAGACCAATCAGAGTTTTGCTTCTCTGTCTCCTCACGCCTGTCAAGAACTGGAGCTGAAAGCAGCGAGGAGAGAAACATGTGTTCTGTATCATTGTCTGTACATGCACCTTCGTGAAAGTCTGTAGACAGATTTGGTTTTGTGTCCTTCTTGCAAATTGTAGAAAATAATGGAGAGGTAATATAAAAATTGGATGGAAGAGTACCCTGACACTGCTTAGATAAAGGCATTATTGTTGGGTTTTCTCCATCTTCCGTTGTTGGTATTTTCTTTTCAACTTGGCGTGGCCCTTGGAAACCCTAGGAGAAAAAAACTGAATTAATTCTACTCAGAAATCAACTTCACATGTTGTGATCAAATGCTGAAAATGGGGAACACTCCATAAAATATATTCTAATCACGTAGAGCATGACTATTCCACAGGGGTATAGAAATAATCTCAGCCCCTTGCAATCTTAGCAATAGCAATCCTGCTACACCAAGGAGCAGATTTAGTAAACTCTGGAAAAAATAGCTACTGGTAATACCTTCTGGTTTATCGTTCAAAAAACAAAACAAAACAAACCCACCAGGAAGATGTTATCTATATATTTACCACTCATTAAAATATGTGCCCTTTGTGTTTGAAAATGTACGTTAACATCCCACAAAACTTTCGAAACAAAGACATACAGTAAACTTCCTTTTCAAGCCAACAGAGAGATGTCTTGGAGGCAGCACACCAGGTTTTACACCATTTCTATCCACTGCTGGAGTTTCTGCTTTCTTTGGCTGATCGTCAACAGATTTTTCATTCACATTCACTGCTTCAACTGTGATCAAATATCGTTCACTTTCTAAATTATCTCCAGCATTCACCTAGAAAAGAGAAAGCAGCAGTGTGTATGAAATAAGGAACAAAAACTGCCTTTTAAATAAATATTGTCTTCTAAACATTTATATGTAAAAATTTCAGAAATTTGCACACGGTATATCACAGTAGCTATATAAATACTTAGAATAGAATATACACATACTAGAATGCATTAGGACTTAACTTTAAGTTAGGCTTACCAAAAAGGAATAAAATTCCATAAATCCTCTAATAAATCATCTATGCTGGTTCTAGAAATACAATAAGCCATCCAATAAACAGAAGCTGTTTTCCCTTTCAATTATTTATACTCCAGCAGACTTTCATAGCCACAATAAGTACTACCTTCATTACCAAACAAGAGTTTGAAATACTTCCCAAAACGCAAACCACAATCATAATTATAAGAATAAAAAATCATAATCATAAGAATAAAAAAGTCTCCCAAAAATATACCTGAGATTTTATAAAAATACTCTCCAAGCACTGTCCTTTATCATCAAACAAGGTAGCCTGCAATGAAAAAACAGAATTTTAAATAACTAATTGTATTTTGCAGATGAAATAGATCATCACTGACAGTCCAGCAGTAGCAGATTATATTAAATCCAACAGTATTAAAACTGTTCACCTTATTAATTAAAGAATTAAGTTGTTCACCTTATTTCCACCAGTTCTAATCTTCAGAATTCCATCTTGCCACGTCTTTGATTTTTTCATTTTTTGATGAGTGTATAATACCTGTTTTAAATGTATAAAGTGTTGAAATAATATTAAGAAAATATTTAAATGATACAGTAGCTACCGTACCTTTTAATTTATATCTACTTAATTGTACACAGTGTTAAAAAGCACTTACAGTAAATTCTTGAGAAGCCATTGCTTTAGCAAAACAGTCATCCAACAGCTTACTTCAAAATTATTCACATCTTCATATGGTCTGATCAGAATCCACCAGTCGTGAAGGAAATATATTGAAGAAAAGTACCGTCAAGTCATTTTTTAATTTTTTTTTCTCAAAAGAAGATAGCTGGATGCAGGACAATGTCAAAACAGTGGTGCACAGCTGATACAGGCATTTTAAAGAGAAGTCTTGAAAATAATCTAAGAGAAAGACTACTGGTAAAAAAGATGGCTTTTTTATACATGCCTACATGTACTCCAACTTTCAGGGGAATTCATTTATTTAAATAAATGGCGGGTAACTCTGAAACCTGCAGTGACCACACTACTGTTCAGGGGCTTGTTGACTCTGAACTTGATCATGCATGTTTAAGATAACTGTCTCTCAAAATCAGTTACCCATGACGACAAATCTCTTTACATATTTAAAGTTAGCTTACTATAACATCTACAACAGCCTTTTATAATGAAACCAGGAACAAATCATTATAAAAACAGCCCATCTCCAGAAACTGTGACTTAGTGCTGTATATACAGGTCTATAATATTTGATCAGTACTGTGCTTTGCATCCATGTTTGGTGAGCTGCACTTGTGACCGTAGTTCAGTCAATTAACAGCACTGCAATTAAATGATCACAAGAGACGAGGCAAGGTTTTCAGCTCCTCTTACCCTGCACATAAATAAGAAATAGCTTAAAACAGCATATAACAAGGGAGAGATACTGATGCAGTTTCTTATGGCAGCCACCTTGGCAGTCCACGGGTGCGAAAGCTTAAAAAGTGTACACCCTTAAAGGATGCAGAATTACTACTACAAGCAACTACTACAATGCCAACACTCACTGTAACTCAATATGGAGTGCCATGGGAACAGGGATGAATAGGAACGCTTCTACCACAGATTCACACAGATTTGCCACATCTACTGTCGCTACACAGCCGAGACAGGCCCAACGAGCCCTTTTTAACTCATCAGTCCTAAGCACTTCCGTCAACAGTGGCGTTTGCTCCAAGACTGCCTCCCCGGGGCCTTCACTGACTTACGGTGGGCCGCTCCAGGCTCGCCCACCACCATTAACCACCCCCTAGGAGTGTCACTCCAGCTAAAGGACTCTACAAAGACCCAAGCCCTACCCACCTGCCCCGGGTGGACCATAACAGCCACCGCCGCGCTCCCCTCCCACCTTTCAAGCTTCCCGCCAGAGCCCTGCCTGACGTCAGAACGCCGCGACGCCCAGGAGGAAGTCACGTGCCGCGACGCCAGGCGTGCCTGCCGCCGCTGGAGTACGCATGCGCGGGCAGTGCCGCGGGGGCTATTTTCCCTGCGGGGGCCGCACGTCGCTTCTGGATTGACGGTGGTGGTGGTGGCGGTGGTGGCGGGAGGGGGCAGGTCATACTGTGAGAGGTGGACGGTACGTCTCGGTGTCCCCGCCGTGCGCGGCGGCAGGTCAGTGGTGCGGGGTAGTGGGGGTGGCCTGGCGGGACGACGGCACAGGCAGGGGGCGCTGCGATCTCTCTCAGTGTGCGCATGCGCTGCCCGAGGTGGCGGCCGTTGGGCTGAGGGGGATGCGCGTGCAGGGCCCTTCAGGCAGAGGGCGGGCGTGAAGGCGCCGTCTCTGTAGGGCAGCGTCGCCTTCGGGTACCGCTACTCGTGTCCCTGAAACCGGCCGTGGCCTCGCCTGTTGTGGAGTCCTCACCCGTGGGGAGGTCCTGGGTGTCCTTGCCTTCTGCTGCCCGCGTCTCCCGAGATGTGTGGCACCTTCCTGAGCTCTTCGAACAAGCCGTGCCTTCCTTAGCGCCTCCCTGGGGCTCCGCCGTGGCCTTGCCCTCGCAGGTCATGATGGTGCCTTCGCGCTTGGTCAGGGCCTAAGAGCTGGCATTGGAGGAGAGGGTCCCATGTTGAGGAGGGAAGGACAGGGAGTGGCTGACTCTGGGCGAGTGTGTGCACACTTGCTTCACTATTTTAAGTGCATATGAGGTTCATGAGCTGTTGCAGTAGCAGCAGCAGACCCGAAACCTGCAGTAGTCGGTACCTGTGCAACTGGCAAGTGTGTGATAGAAGTCAACCTTCTCCATAACTAGGATTTAGACAGCTGTTACACTGACAAAGATGAAGTTTGGGTTAGAAAAATCTACTTTGCCTTGTGTTTTTCCCCTTTATTTGAATGGTAAAGAAGATGAAGTTCTGCTGCTGTTCTACTAGTCTGGGCACAGCTGCTAATAGGACAGCAGAATGTCTTGGTTTTGTACCCATCTCTGTCCTGTTCCCAAGTGCTTTTTCCTGGTGTTTTCCTTCATCAGCTCTGCTGCTTATTCAGCTCCTTAATGAGTTGGTTTAATTCACTCATCCAGCAGGGAAGGACCAGAAAATAAATTAAAAAAAAAAACCACCAAAACTCCTGGAGTTGAACTGGTTTACCAGAGCATGGGATACTGTGAGGGAGACCTGTGTAGCAACTAAGATAAGAGAGCTGGGCTGTCCTTTTAGTGGCAGTGAACTGTTGGTTCATATAGCTGAATCTATCTAACCATAGTCTCATGCTGTGGGCCAGCATCCTATTAGAATTCCACTTTCTGCCTCCTGCGATGACAGGGGAAGGGGCTGACGATTTTAGGGCTGACACAGTGGGGTCTATGTAGGGAAACAGTGTTAACACCCATCGCTGTCATGTAGAAGCAAAGCTTTTTCAGTTTGTGAGTGCGCTGGTTTCATTACATCTTTTGAGTGCCTTAAATGTAGATTTGAAATGATATGTTGGTTTCAGTTTAAAATGGGGGAGAAAGCAGGACATTCTCTGGTTTTAGGTGAAGGAAATCGTGCTGACCCCCCTGTATTAACTTCTATTTTTTCTTAGCTTGTTTTCCATAGAGTGAAGTTACAAGGCAGCATGGGAGCTTAAACTGCTACTACTCTGCCTGTGTGCATATTAGGATAAGAATACCCAAGGTGGACTAGAGAATGTATTTTTGAAAGTAGTTTCAGGTTTGCTGAATACTTGCATTTATTTTGGAGTAAATGTCCAGAAGAGGAAGTGTTTCTGCTGACTATATGGAAATATTTTCATAGTATAAAAAGTATGTTGAATAGTTCTTTCTCCTACCCCTACCCTCCCTTTGCTCCATTTTGCTACTTAAAATGCCCAAAGCAAGGAAGCATTTGCATTTGTGCTTAATATAAAAGAATAACAGATATTTTATAACTGTTTCTTCCAGACCCCAGATTACAGTTAAATTTGATTATGGCTTTGTAGATCTTTATAACAATATAAGTTGTGTTTGGAACTTGGCTGTGTTCAGGTTAGCACTAATGTGTTTAATGTTTTACATTATTTTAAAGAGTATAGATAAGTTACTATAGTCTTGTCTGGGCCTGTATTACTTTAATTTATATTATCTTTCCTTGCTTACAGTTCCCTCCCCCTGCTTAATTGTCCCTCCTTTTCTTGGTTTCACTGTCATTTTATTTCATTTGAGGAAAGCTAAGGGATGTCAGCTCTTTCGTTTAACAGAGCAAAGTTTGGACCCTGATTTTGCTTTCTTCTAAATATGTTGATCAGAACAGTGCTCGCAGCTGTGAGGCCGGCAGTGTAAAAGTTGGCAAGTCCATAAAAATGCACTAGCTTGTATCTTGGCATTGCAGCTTTCATTGATGAGTTGAGGTTTCCAAAAGTAATTGAGAATGAAGAGAATGCCAACAAAAAAAAACCCCAAGTGCTATGAGTTATTGACATGCTTACTTATAAGGGGTATTTTCTTAAATCCTGAGTTTTAATCTTGTGTCGTATCAGGTATGAGTATTTCACTACTAAATGTAAGATTGTATACAGATTCTAATTATAGATTTGTAGCTGATGGTTGCTCTGACTCTGTATTTCCAAGCTCCTCCAAAGTGATTTTTGCAAAAGGTAATTTCTGCACCAAGTAGCACAAAGCAAAGGGTGTGTGTGGGAAGCCTAGAATACAGCTTGTAGCTATTTTGCCTTAAGTTTGAACGAGAACCTCTCTCCTGGGAAAGACTGAGTGACTCAAAGTGCATGAAACACTTATGATGGCCTTTTAAAATAAAACTTTGCTGTACATAAGCCACATTGATTGTATGTCAGTGTGGTCATTTAATGCTGTTCAGCCACTAAAGCTCTCACCTAATGATGCTTTTCCTTTAATGGTGCAATTCGCTGTAGTGCTCAGCTAAGTAGTATATTGTTCTGCTGATTATTAATACAAAATTATCTTAAGGCTGAAGGACTTGAATGGAGCTTGAACTTCTGCTTCAGTTTGGAGTTTTACCTGGCTTGTCGTTTCAAGGTAGTTGTTGACCTTTCACTATCTTGAGTGGTCAGCTCACAGCAGGGAGAGAAACTGATATCCGGCTAAGGAAGCCTGATTTGCACAATAATTTGAAGACCATTTCCATTTTTATCATCCTGTTGCAGAGGTGAGCTTCCTCTCTGATGGCTCTAGTCACCGTTTCCTTGTATGTTGCCTTGGCAGAGAGCTGAAAAGCCTTTCATATGGTGATTGCTACATTAATTACTTTAATTTTGGTGTTAATTTCATTTTCAAAAAGCTGTCTGCTTTTGGCTGTGTTACTTTGGTTTGCTGATGTAAACTGAAGTATTGTGGTGACAGGCAGGTGTGGTGGAGGACTAGGTAACTACAGTGAGTTGGACTGTGTACAAAAAAGATTAATTGATGCATTAAAAAGTTTTTGTATTATTTCAGGTAAATCTGTACATTTAAGTCACATCCCTCTAAATAGTCCCTTATTTCTACGGGCCTGATTATGAGTTTCTGACAGAACTTGGTTTGCCATTAAAATTAGTGACAGTTGAAAAAGCCCTAACCAAAACCAGGGAAAATGTATAAGGGCAGCACATACCAGTTGCCACAGGAAACTTGCAACTAATGTGTTACAACATATTCAAAGGTGGGATTGGACAACTTGAATTTCTGCTCTTTGGGAGAGTTTTGACAATTCACAGTGACTAGTTTGTGTTTTTGATGTAGCAACAACAATTTTAAAAACAAACCTTACTATTGCCAGACCTGCCGTGACTGTAAACTAGGTATCTTGATGTATCTTTACATTGCATTTATTTATAAGGGTTAATAACTGCTTCTTGTTTGGAGGCTGTACCATAAATTTTTGCAGCAAGCACTTCAGCTGCTGTTTGTGTGCGCCAGTGTGTAACCTGTTTGTACCTGCTAGATTTATGATACATCCCTGCTGAGGAGCTTGGTCCTTTGGCCAGCCTTTTCAGAAGTCTGCTATATAATTCAGTTGGGTGTTTTTTTTCCTGCTTCATCTTCTACATAGCAGGAGTGATTTCATGCTCCGAGTTTTTTGTGTGTTTTCCTTCTAATGGTTTGTACTGGGAGAAGTGGGGAATGGAGAACAAATTATTTCTTTTTTCAAGTCTAAGAAGGTGTGTTTATTGGCAGGGAAGTTGTCTGCTTTTTAGACTTAGTTTTTGTAGGCTCTTTTTAGAAAGTAGCTCGCTTTTTCTGGTAACAGGGAAGCTATGCATTATTAAAACACACTTTGTGACCTGGAAAAAATGCTTTAAAGAATTCACACGTATATTATCTTTTTAACCGCGTTGCTTGTCTGATAACTTGGAAAAGCAGCTGAAACTGTGAATCCCGTAAGGGCTGCTGAAATTAAAAGGTTGCTGTTGGAACTCTAATGGGGAAGGGCAGACTGTTTACAAGGTGGTCTGAATGGACACAATAGTACAAATGTTAAATAAAAAGCCTGCTGTTTGGTACCAGCTTGTCTCCAGTGAATCTCTGACTAAAGGGCAGTACTGCGTGCCATGAGGTAGGAGTTCCAGCTTAGTCTTCACTGCACAGTTATTGTGTGACCTAATTTTCCTCATCCTCTCTATGCTTTGTATTCTTCTGTGCTGCAAATAATGAATGGCACATAGTCTCACAGGGAATGCATGAAGTTTTTAATGGAAGATTAAACAATAATTATTAGTCCCTGAAATGAGAATATTTTGATTTTTCTTAAAGGTTATATTTAACTTTCAGTTGACGGCATGACAGGAATGGAGACTGAAACTGCAAGAGACAAAGCCATGGAAGAAGAAAGCACTGAACAGAAAAAGGAGAGAGAGAAAAAAAAGAGGTCAAGGGTTAAACAGGTGCTCGCAGATATAGCGAAACAAGTGGATTTCTGGTTTGGCGATGTTAATCTCCACAAAGATAGATTTCTCCGAGAACAAATAGAAAAGTCCAGAGATGGGTGTAAGTTTATATTCACTATATTTCACTAAACAAATATGTTTAGCTTTTTTTTTTTTTGTCACTATATTGCTGGTGGCAATTACAGATATTTTGGGGTGCATGTCTACTCCTGGGGAAGACAGTAGTTTCGTGCTGGAAACCAGCATTAGAATTAGCAGCTCGGGAGACAGAGCTTGGTACTAGTTTTTAGAAATTGTATTCAGTGTTTCTTTTATCTCCTTTACCACCAGCCATAAGTTAAAGGCATCTGCCAGAATGGAAATGATTGTGTGGGAGACCAGATTTTCTTTTTTAACTTTGTATAATCTTAAGAACAAGCAGAGAAGGAGTACTTTGCCTAAAGATAGAGTCCTTGACTTAGAGGGGAGATAAATTGTGAAATTAAAATGTCATTGGATTTGCAGTTTAGATATAGATACTTTTGTGTGTTTTCTGCGCAAGTTCAGTATGTGAGAAATTATGTATTTGCATATAGGGCTACTGTGGGTCTATTTTTGTCATGATTAATTTGATTTCAGAGTAGGAAGTTGAGCTTAGTTCTGAAACTATTTGCTGGTTTCTGAAGAAGAAATTAATTTACATGTTAGCTGCAGTGACTAGTATGCTTTTGCTTTAAAAAACAGTACTTGTGTGCTATAATTGTTCAAATAACTGTGTTCTGCCAGACAGACTAATATTGTGGTATGTCTGTAAAAAGAGGTGGTCTTTTCTATCAAAACATCAACCNAGAGATTAGAGCTTGGATGTCTTTTTTTATTAAGAGTAATACTACGTCACTTTCTGTGAAGGTTTTAGCAGCATGACTCATTGCAACTGAAGTGCAAGCAGGGGCTCTTTTGTTTTGGGAAGGCCGGGTTAAACACTTAATTGAGTACTTGAAGGAGAGGCATGTTTTCAATGCAAATTGTTTTTGTGTTGTAAAACTANATTTTTGTCATGATTAATTTGATTTCAGAGTAGGAAGTTGAGCTTAGTTCTGAAACTATTTGCTGGTTTCTGAAGAAGAAATTAATTTACATGTTAGCTGCAGTGACTAGTATGCTTTTGCTTTAAAAAACAGTACTTGTGTGCTATAATTGTTCAAATAACTGTGTTCTGCCAGACAGACTAATATTGTGGTATGTCTGTAAAAAGAGGTGGTCTTTTCTATCAAAACATCAACCAAAAAAAAAAAAAAGCAGTTTTCACAAGTGTTTACTTATTTTTGTTTTCTTAAGGAGTCCATATTTATTAGAAGTGTAAATCATTAGTCCAGTTGCATTGTGTGAAAAGTCTGACCTTCCGACTGCTTGGTATAGTCCTCAATTGTATTGAACTTCAAGCCAATTTTTAAAAAAGGTCTTTCAGAGGAATAAAATTTAAGCTATATATATATATATATATTTTAGAGAGAT
>VXBJ01006697.1:180554-205198 GCA_013400055.1 Nycticryphes semicollaris | reverse complement strand
TAGAGAGATTAGAGCTTGGATGTCTTTTTTTATTAAGAGTAATACTACGTCACTTTCTGTGAAGGTTTTAGCAGCATGACTCATTGCAACTGAAGTGCAAGCAGGGGCTCTTTTGTTTTGGGAAGGCCGGGTTAAACACTTAATTGAGTACTTGAAGGAGAGGCATGTTTTCAATGCAAATTGTTTTTGTGTTGTAAAACTACATCAGAAAGGGGGTTTTCTTCCTTTCTTTTCGAAGACAATAGTTATCAGTGGGGAGGTAAAAGAACAAAATTCCTTTTGATACAGGTTAGCACAAAAAATTAAATGTAGGTTTACTTGAAACTTTAGTTTTGATGGTAAAAAATTTTTGTAAATCCTTGGCAGCATGGTTACATACTGCAATTAAGACTTGCAGATTGTTTTACAAAAAATACTAGCTCAGCCTTAGTGTCAGATTAGAAAACATAACTAATGATTTCTAGATTAACCCGATTTCATCATTTGTACCTTTTTTGTCCCTAGATGTTGACATATCACTTCTTGTTTCTTTCAACAAAATGAAAAAATTAACTACTGATGGAAAATTGATAGCTCGAGCAGTTAAAAGTTCATCTGTTGTAGAGGTATGTAATATTTAAATCCTGATTTTATTTTTTTGCTGATACTAGATCAATAGCGATAGAGATACTGAAATAGGCAATAATCTTATAAAAAAAAAAAGTTTGTTTCATGTCTTCTTACTTTTAGTTGGATTTAGAAGGAACTAGAATCAGAAGACGCCAACCCTTGGGTGAGCAACCGAAGGATGTGGATAGTCGCACAGTCTATGTGGTAAGGTTGTACTTTTGTGTGCATTGTGTCTGGCTGAGTGCTTTATTTCGAACTACAGAAACTATTTTAAACTTTCTTGCTGTTATTTCCTCATGAGTGGGATCTCCACTGTGCCTTGTCTATGACAATCTAATTGTATAGCGTTGTTTACTGTATTCAGAGGAACAAAGCCAACATAAAGCAGCCACATTGTTTTATCAGAATCAGAAGATAGATTTTCTTTGAGAACATCATGGGTTTAGTACAAGAAACGTTTTACACAAAGTATAAAAGCTAATAGAATTTGTTTGTCTTTTGGTTTTCTTTTTTGCCTCCAAAATGAAAGGACAGTGCGAGGGAAGGGAATGCTTTATGGGTGTACTGAACTCGTATTGCTAAGGTCCATAGAATGGGGTTAATGTGCATATTTAATGCAGTAGATATTTTTGGATTGGAAACTCGTCTGTGCATCAGTATTCTTGTTAACACAGGAGGGAACGGGGTACGGGGGTGGCTACTGGTGCTTGTGCAGTGTATGTAAGGGAAGTAAATTAAGTAAAGGCAGGTGAGCGCCGGCAGTGATTAGTTTGGTGTGCCAGTTTCTTGTACCGTGTTAAATCCTTTTAAATGCTGAGCATTTAAATACGCTTCACATTCCAGTAAGAAAAGGTGCCCATTCATTTAGCCATAACTGCTTTCACTGGGCTTTTCTAGTTAGTGCCACTAGAGGAGCAACACTGCTACCAAGAAATACTTTCAGATTACAGTGATGTAGTCAAAGCTTTACAATAATAACTTTATTAGTTTTATCAAACAGGATCTGAGTTTGGAAGAGAATCAGAGGTACTGCAGAAAGTACAATCTGATTTCAGAATCTGTTAATGCAAGTGCCTCTGGTTTTGTAACACACAAAAGTCATTCTTTTAAAGGCAGAATGTCCTCAAATAAGCAAGTCTTATTTTCAGGAGGCTTTAAAAAATAAATTCTTCTAATAGCACCCTATCCTGTGACTACCTTGATACTGAAATTATTCATTTCTTTTAATGAAAATAGTTTGTGCTGCTGGAAAAACTCCATGTATCAGTGTGACATTTCAGATGTGTCAGAGTGAAACAGCTGTTGTCATATTGTTGAACCACTTAAATGTTCATGTGGAAAGAGATCTGATGGTTGGACTGTCACTTACTTAAAATCCTGTGCCATCTTTAAATAGAATTGAAGCCAGTGTGGAGTTCTGTACGTCTCTAAGCTTTTCATGACTAGGTCAATTTAGGTATATACCTGTAGTTTTTAGCAGATGAATTAGTAATTTCAAGCAGACACCAAGCTTTCTGCGCTGAAGGTACATAATAATCATGCCCCAAAATGCCAGCCCATCCAAATAAAGAGAAGCTGGATTACTCTTATTATTGCATTAAGAACAACGTGCCAATCATGGTATGTAGGTTAAAATTTAGCTAAATGGTTTTCAATTTCAAGCTTTTCTGTAAGAACAAAATAGATGACCGGTATGTTTTGGTAAATTACTGAATTCATAGAGTTCTTACTTAGAGAATATGTAGCAACCCATCGTTTTCTGCTGTGAACAAAAAGGATGGTTTTTTTTCCTTTTTAAAACTATTTTACAAGGTATTTGCCTTTTATATTGCAATTACCGAAATGTTAAGCCATATTAGATGACTGATAAATAGCAATTGGGGGGAGCAGAAGTAGGTGTTGGTAAGTTCCATTTCATTCTGGAGTAGGTGAAAGAAAGATTAATACAAATATTACAGATAAAGCCTCCACTGTGGAGGATTGTCTCCAACAGTAGCATGTTTTCTGAATTTATGCAGGAAGTCAAAGCATTATTATAAGGTGCATTTCTCTTAAGGAATAGCAACTTCAATATCATTTAAATTTCTATGAAATAAACTTATTGTTAGTAACCTTTTTTTTTATATGATTGAACATAGCTGGAACATAGGAGGTTCCATTCAAATATGAGGAAAAATTTCTTTCCAGTGAGGGTGACAGAGCACTGTAATAGGCTGCCCAGTGCGGTCATGGAATCCCCTTCCTTGGAGGTTTTCAAGACCCGCCTGGATGAAGTCCTGAGTGAAGTGCTCTGGGCAATGCTGCTTTAGCAGGGGAGTTGGGCTAGATGATTTCTAGACATCCCTTCCAACTCTGAAATTCTGTGATAAGCTACACTTTGACATACACTATTATTTTGTACTCATTCCCATAATATTTTTTGAAGCTTCACGTAACTGGCTTTTCAACTTTCTACCAAAACCACAATGAAACATTTTTCTCAGGCAAGCAAAATTCACGCAAAAGTAGTTTTCTAATTGAATGTGATAAAAAAAATGTTTTCCTGTAAGGAAAACTGTTTAGGGCAATCAACTTGCCATGGGAAAAAAATGAGGTATTGCTGACTCTCCATTGTTGTTTAGGCATGAGTTTGAGAGTAGGGTTTTTAATAGTGTTCAGGTGGGTGTATTTAGAAATTGGTATGACAGGATTTCTCTTTGGTAGGTGAAGGGAAATACCTAGGAACTGAGATGGGATGTCTACAAGCTGCTAAAATGTGTTGCTATTTTAAAGAGTTTGTAGAAATAAAAATAAATTAGTTTTATTATTCAAGAAGCTGGTGGAAAAATTCTGCTCCATCTCATCAAGTAGGCCATAAGTGCTAACTGCTTAGCTTGAAAATGTCAGCTACCAGCACGAAATTATCAGTTTGAGTAATGACTTTTTACTGACTTAAAAGAACTCTTCCTGTGATACCTAGTTCACCAACAATTAAAAAAAATAAAAATCCATGTGCTTTGTAGTGGATTGTTTGAGACAATGCAGAGTTATGTTTGCTTGAAGGTCTTAAATTTATAGAGGTATTTTCTGTTGGACAGATACAGCTGCAGATGAGGTCTTGGTATCTGTTACAGGAAGAAGATAAATGTCTTAAGTTATAATGTATTTGCTAGAGGTATATGAGTGATTAGAGATTTGTTTTCAGATCACCGTTCCGACTGCCTGAATATTATAACCTTTTGACAAGAATAATTACTGAAATAAAACAAGTTTATTTATGTTGTCACATCAAACTTAAATTCTTTTTTTTTGTGACATCTTCTTAAATGAAAAGATGTATTAAACCATATGATGCAATGGTAATACAGTAGATAAATTATTTTTTTTAAATTTTTTTTTAGGAGTTGCTTCCCAAAAATGTCAATCACAGTTGGATTGAGCGGGTGTTTGGGAAGTGTGGCAATGTAGTTTATGTCAGTATACCACGATATAAAACTACTGGTGATCCAAAGGGATTCGCTTTTGTTGAATTTGAAACTAAAGAGCAAGCTGAGAAAGCTATTGAGGTGAGTAAATGGTGTCTCTGATGTGTTAAGGTTTTTCCTGGTTGTCGCTCAGTGATCTGGATGGTGAAGTCTTTTACTAATTCACCTACTGAATCTTAGAGAAATTCCTGAAATATTATTTATATTTTAAAAACTTAACAGGAGTTATGTTCCTATCCCATGATTCTTTAGAAGTGTAATTCTGTTAATAAGCTGGAGACTTAATGAAAACATAGTGTTTTGGATTTTTTTTTTAATAATTTGCTTGGCCACTCTTGTCATCTTTTACAGAACGACAGATCTCTGAGTAACAGTACAATGGCTATTAAATTCCATCAGACAAGCATGGCCATACCTAATTTTTGCTGTATGTAAATGTAATTTGAAAGTTTTAAACCATTTATCTTTCAATTGCATAGTAGTAATATGCCTAAAAATATCACACTAATAATATGAAATCAAGCAAGCTCTGCACTTAAAGTAAACCACAACAACAAAAAAAAGCCCACAAACCCACACCACCAAAAGAATAATGTATATTTCTGGAGTCATGAGAGACTATGTATTTCTCAAATGAATGTAGGATTGTTTGTGTTAACTTGGACAGGATTCTTTAAATCATCTTCAGCAATGGCTTGTGGAATTTAATATTTCTTTTTTATTTTTTAAGTTTTTGAATAATCCACCAGAAGAAGCACCACGGAAACCTGGGATTTTCCCCAAAACTGTAAAGAATAAGCCTGTTCCTACATTGAATACAAGTAATAGCAGTGTAGTAGGTAAGTGTTATTAATTAACGGGATCAAGAAACAAACTGGTTTGTGCCTTAGCTTCTGAAGTGAGAATTTTGAACTGCTCTGTTACTGGAGTCTAACCACACATTTCTTAAAAGCTTGATAAAAATGCATGTTGCTGTTTCTTGGCCAATGGAGGCTTAAGAATGAAAATGTAAAACTAAAATATATAGACTCCTACTTAGTTGTTTCTCTGCTTGATGATGAACTTTTTTTCCTCTGTTGCAAGCTACCACTGTTAGTCATTGTTAGGCTCACAGCAGCTTTCAAACTCTACAATAAATCATTATCTGAGCATTTAGCATTAGCAAAAGACATATTTTACACAGATTGTTTTTAAAATATTTAGTATTGAAAGGAAAGATACAGGCATAAGAGCAAAATAATTTTACTTAATCGTTAGTGCTGTACAGGTAAGTTTGTGATTATCTGACACATTTCAGAGCAAACCTTGTGGTGGTGGTTTCTCTGCTGTAACTTTCTGTAAGAGAACTATGAAAATGGTGGATTTTTGCCTTTCTTCCTCTTTGGAACTCTTGCTCTATTTGAGCAGAGCAGTCTATAGCAGAATGAACCTTTCAGAGTATATTCACAATTCCACTTACATGATTGATAATTACTTGTAAAAACCTGGAGGATATTGCTGAGAAAAAGAACTCTTGAATTCACAGTTGAGCTCATGTTTCCAGTAAGTACCATTTATTATAACTTATATGTAGCAGCTTTGAGCACTGAACCATTTTTCCTCATTGCTGATGAGATAATACGGTTTCCCAAGGTTCAGACATCTTCTGACGTCTTTTTCATAAGCTTAATGATGAATCATGTTAAATTCCTCACCGTCATCACTAGTTCTTTGTTACTCCAGTAACTTTTAGGACAAAGAAAACCATGGTTTTAAAACCAAATTAAGATACTCTCTGCCGCTTCATACTGCATCTTGCCTATGACAACTTTAAAGCAAGTAGACAGTATTGAAAAACAAATTATTTTTTCCCCTTTGGTTAATATTCTTGAATTTAGTAGGCAAATGGTTGTTCATTACATCACACGATAGATTGATTGAGCTGAGTATCTCCTTCTGTTCTTGGAATAGAATCTGGTGGTCGTCTGAATTTTTTTGTCTTTGTGATACAGCCTGGAAGGAAGGTATCCCTTCTTAAAGACAAGTAAGGGATGACATGGCACAACATGTGCTTATTAAAAAGGAGCTAGATTTCTTTGCTTCTCCTTAATATGAGAGTAAGGACTTCAGGAATCCTGTAGTCAAGCTGCCCTTGTGACCCAGATGTCTTTCTCACTTGTGGGACTGAGTGCCTTATCTTTTTTCTCTTTTGCTTAAAATGCCTTGGAAGAACTTTGGGACAATGTAATGCATCTTTCCTGTAGTTAGAGGTGGCAGAGACAGACAGGCGTTTCATTCAACATCCCAGGTTATCGTGACGTGGTATTATGATTGTTTACTTAGGTCAGCTAATCTGATCTAGTAGATTAATTTTAAATAATGTATTTTTAATACAGAAGAGAAGAAAAAGAAGAAAAAAAAGAAATCCAAAATCAAGAAAGAGAGCAATGTACAGGCAGCTGTAGAGGCAAAGGAATCTAACACGAACACTACAACAGAGCAAGCACCCAAATCAAAAAGACATAGGACTTCATCAGAGTGTTCAGAAATGGAGGGAACTGAAGCTCACAGGCAGCCCTCAAGGAGAGAGAAGAGAAAATGGGACAGAACAGAAAGCTCAGAGGCACCTTGGGAAAGCAGGCCTGGGAAGAGAAAAAGAACCAGCTCTGGAGATGGTGAGACATCAACTCCAAAAGTCAAGAAAGCTGTTCAAAAAGATGAAGCTCGTCCTGTGAAAGAGGAAATAACAGAAGCTCCAAAGGATTCCAATGGTAAAGTTTGTTGGATGTTTTTTTTAAAATACTTTCATGATCTATATGCATGAATGAAATCAGGCTTAGTAATGAGGGAAAACTCTAAGGAGAAAAGCTTGAATCAAAGGAACAGTTTTCCTGGCAGTTGAAATTGTATTTGTAGCGGCCTTTAGTTAAGTAAATAGGAGTCTTGATATGCTAGAGGGTAACAAATGAGGAAAGCGGGGTTGCAAAGAACACGGTTGGAAAGCAACAAGAAATGTGTCATTTGAGTAACACCATTTCGTTTGTGGACTGACTTTTGGAGGCTGATATGTTTATCAATTGGATTAATTATTATTGAGTAATGCTTTCAGATGCTGGTGAAAGATTGAGATGCTGAATTTATCTTTGAAGGACTGAAAATTTAACTGGTAAAATGCTGTTCTGTTTGGGTCAGTAGATGAAAAAATGGTTGATATGGTGGAGGCCTAAATAGGTTTGCTAAGGAATATGTGGGGTTCCCTGCAGGTAGGTTTAAACCTGGTAATGAGTCATTCCAGAGAGATAAGCTGCATGGAGAATAGCAAAGAACTTTGAACACTGAAGCAGGTAAATCTCATCAGAAGTAAAAATAGTTAAAAGTTATTATCAATAGAACTTCACAGTAGAAGAATCTAGATAAGTGAGATTAAAAAACAAAAGCTTATGATCCTGGTTTCTTACATGAGATAAGGGAGGAAAAAGCAATAGATGGGATTAAAAGGTGCATTGAAATCCCATTTTGGTTGACTAGAATGCTTGATTAGAAACTAAACCAAATAGTTGAGAAAGTGGCCTAGAAATAGGTAGTACCTTTTGATTTTATAATATTCCGTCGCTTTCTGGAAATGTTCAGTCTGTGTTACCTATTGTATCTTTTACATATCTGTCATATTAGAACTAAACATTTTTCTTTTGGACTTTGTGATGTAGATGTTTCTGCAGAAGACGACAAAGATAAAAAAGACACATCCCTTTCAAAATCTAAAAGGAAACATAAGAAAAAGCACAAAGAAAGACACAAAATGGGTGAAGAAGTCATTCCGCTCAGAGTACTCTCCAAGTAGGTTATGGCACTGCTTTATGTGGCTAGCTTATGGTACCTAGTGGACGGGGAGGTATTTACTGTTTAAATGCTTAGAAAATCTTTCTTTGTATAAAACATTTGAGGGGTGGGTAGAAAGGAAAGCTGACCCCTGAGTGAGATCAAGGCCAACAATTGTGGCTTGTTCCAATTGATTTTTATCTGCCATCTCAAGAATTAGAAGACAGACTGTGTGTGCTCAGCTTCCTTGGTCACAAATGATGCAATATTTACACTGGGGATCTTTGCAGTACAATTTTGCATTTAGTTTTTTATTGTGGTTTTAATTGCAAAAGCTGTGTGATGACTTTTTGGGACATCTGCCTAATGGTAGCTTTTTTTGTAGCTATCTTAACTTTTTGCTTGTCTCAAATCTGGGGCATTTGGAAGTGTGGTACCTTGTTAAATGTAATTTAAGTGTTTGGTTGGTTTTTTTGAAAGTATTTCTGGGAGTATGCATGAATATTATCCAAGTCACAAGTTTCGGATACTTTATTGAAATTTCTTAACAGTGTTTCCAACCTTGAGTATTTAATTCAGATGGTTTAAATATTTGGATGTCTGACAGTCCATCACCATTGCTAAAGTGCAATTCCAATTTCAATTCAACAGAGTTGCATATTAGCAACAGTATTAGCCTGTAGCCGAAAAGGTTCAAATACTGGAGATTTTTACTGCTGTGTAGAAGCAGAGTTCTGCCTATAACTTATAAATGTGCCAAGCTGATTTATGAAACTCGTCATGGCATTGAAGAAGTTTAACAATTATATTCATGACTGTTAACTTGTTGGGCTCTTAGGAGTCACCGCAACTAAAACATGGAAGCACTTACTTGTTAGGCATCCAGCAAGTACCTCCATGTTAAAGTAGAGGGGGTCCTTGCCGTCCTGTGCTTATACTGTGAGGCAAAATTGTGCTTTTGTTTAACCCGGACTACGTGTGCATTGCAGTACATCTTTGTTTTTCAGAATGTTTCAATACATTTCCTAATAGGAGGCAAGTTTTTTCAGTTAAGAAAAAAGGATTCACCATCACCAAAACATGGAAGCACTTACTATTTGGGAGCAAAGCAAGTACATCCACATTTAAGTTGTGGGGATCCTTATGTAGGGATTAGCTAGTAACTAAACAAATAACAAAAACACAAAACAACACACACACACAAATAAGTTAAAAACAAACAAAAACAACAACCCAAATCTCACCCTGAGAAGCCCACCCTATCGGGTAGAGTTCTCATAAAATATAAGTAGGCTTAGGTAATTTGGAAACTTTAAAGCTAAAAAGGATCCACCGCCACTGAAACATGGAAGCACTTACTTTTTTTAGGCAGCAGGTACCTCCATGTTAAAGCAAAGGGAGTCCTTTTAAAAAACATAATAAGTTGTTTAAAATGATTTAACATACAGGCCACCCGAAAAATTGTCTTGTTCAGCAGTACTTGATGCTTTTGGTTCTTGTTGGAGAAGGACGCCTTTATGTGGTACAGCCAAAATTCTTCATTTCTCGTTTCCCAGATAAAAAAATAGAAGTGAATTGCAATTGAAGTGAAGAAAAAAAATCCTAGATGATATTTCAGTATTGCGATCAGGATTCACCTCTACTAAAACATGGAAGCACTTACTTTTTTAAAATCACAGAAAGCACCTCCATGTTAAAGTAAAAGGGGTCCACAAAAACCGGTAGTTATCAACAGTGTTTGTCCTCTTCCATCGAGATTCGGAGACTACTGCATCAAACACAGAGAAAGAGTTTTAAATTTTAGTTAGCTACAGCAAAGGAGGAAAAAAAACGTTGTAAAGGAGCATAAGCATTGCAAATACTTGCCTGAGACAGTCCTCACAGTCTTCTCTTCCTTCGAATCGAGTTAACAGGGACCTCCTTGAGCTTGTATTTATACCATACCTTGCTGTGGAATGGTGTTGCCTTTTTATCTCTAAGAATCATTATGTGGGTCTTTTGTTATTTTAATGTCCTTGCTCTGTTGAGAATGTATGATCCTGGGTGAGTCTGGATGCTTTTTTGAAGTATACAGTTGTCAATGTTAACAGCTAAAACCATTACCACAAGATATCCTCCTCTTTAAAAATCCTCTATCAGCTTGTTTGATAGCACAGATTAGGGTAACAATGAGTCGTTCTCACAGTGGCACTATAGGCATTGTGTTTCTGTGGAGCAAAGCTCTAGCTGTTTGCAGAAACATCTCCATGTTAAATGTATGTAAATATATAAATTGCTTCCATGTGGTGGTATTTTTTAACCAAAATGCATTTGAATAGTAAGGAATGTTCTTATCTCAGTAGGTTTTTGGTGAGTTTAACCAGTTGCTGATTTTCCATCGATGATTTTTCTAGAAAATAAACGGCTGATTCTTAATATAGTAACACAGGAGCGGGTTCACTGAACTAATTCAGTGAATTCAGAGTTCACTGTCTGAATTAACTGTGAATTTAGTGCTTATGCTATTTAGTGCCTATACTGTAGTTCTAGTAAGAAAACACAGTTGACCAGGCTGTTCTGTACGTTTTCTAAGCGAGTCAAACAAATTTGGGAGTCATTCTATTTATATGATAAGTTGATCTTGTTAAACTTGCCTGAAATATTAAAAAACTAACTCAAATAAAAATGCAGGTATTGCCAAGGCTTAATGTGACCTAAGCACAGGGAGATATCTAATAGTAAGAATGGCCAAATATGCTCACCAAGTTCAGCTATTTCTAAACTTGGTGAGCAAGCTTGGTTTCATCTGAAGTTATTGTTGCATTTCTAAACATTTACTTGTTTACAAATGACCTGCTATGCTTGTGCTACTCTTTGTAGGACTGAATGGATGGATTTGAAGCAAGAATATTTGGCCCTTCAAAAAGCCAGTATGGCCTCCTTAAAGAAAACAATGTCTCAGATCAAACCGGAGCCTGTTGGAGAGATGGAAACCGAAACTCCTGCAAAGAAAAAGCCTCAATCTGAAAATGACAAATGTAGTCTTCCTGGTGATGTTTTTTGTCTTTTCCTCATGATTCTATTATGCAAACATAAGTGGTTTAAGACGCTGGTCCTCTAGAAACATGTCAAAGTGTTTTTATTTTCTATAAAGCTGGTGCTTTCTCTGAATGTCAAATATTATTAAAAGCAAGCCCCCCTCATTTACATATATTTGGGACTAAGCAATTGTATAAATTAAGATTAAACAAGTAATATCAGCATGTTCCAATAGCACTTTTTAAATTTAAGGATCACTTGGGATAGTTGTAATTTTAAAAGCCTCAAATAAGTAAATCAAGAATCAGCATTTTTGATGATGTAACTGGGCCTGAATTGCTTAGGTTTAGCTATACCTGCAGTAGTTTACAAAACAATTTTTCTAAAGCATTCAGAAATGACTTGCACTTGGTTTTTATCAGCTTTATGGTGAAAACGAGGTTTGTCATTCTTTCCTTTTAGTTAAATTTCTACTCTTTTTTTTTTTCCAGAGTTAGAATACTTAGTATTTCATTAACTTCAATACTGACATCGCAAATGCCTGTCTGCTTGTTTTTGATCATTCTGGAGCTGAGGGTTCAACTATTAATTGTAATCAATAGAATATAAAATGTTCTAATAGGAAGCCCATGTTGGCTGCAAAAACTTCTCTGAGACTCTTTTCTTGTACCTGATTTCTTTTTTTTTTTCCACACTTACTTTACTCAGGTTGACTTTACCTTGTGGGCAGCCTCGATCCTAGATTTCAAAAAAAAAAAAGCTAAATCTACATTAGCAGCATTTGATGCCCCTGTTTAATTTCTTGTGTGTATGACGTTGCTTATGTGTTTTCATTGCATCTTCAGTTTGTCAAACTAATAAATGCAAAATTTTTTTCTTCTCCTTCCCCCCTCCTTCTCCCCTCGCCTCCCCGCCCCCCTTTTCAAATTGACCAGCCACAACGGGGCCCCAATTTGTGAGTGGAGTAATTGTGAAGATCATTAGCACTGAGCCCCTGCCGGGCAGGAAGCAGATCAAGGTAATGCCTTTGTAACCTCAGGGTAGCCGTTAGCCTTTCCTCTTACAGTGCCCCCCAAATGTTTGAATATGGAATACCGTTTAAACAAGTCTTACTGATTTCTTTTTTATTTGTTTGGCCAATAGCTGTGTACAGATTCTTCTCTAGTACCTGTTAATGGCAGATTTTACAATGGCAAAATAGGGTTAAAAGGATGTTTCAAAGCAAAAATTAGCCTGTAGGGTGCTTCAAGCAATGTCAAGTTTATAATGAAAACAATGACAAAAATAAATAATGCTCTAGAGAATGAGTAGTTTTTTTTCCAGTTTAAAAAGAGAAGTTGAAGACCAGCGGGTGCAGTTGTTCTGGCACAATTCAGATCAAGAATTCTGTAATAGTATATTGGGGGATTTTGTTATTAACTGGAATTTTTGGGCAAGAAAATGCTTTCTGCATGGGGAACAATTGCCTTTTTTTTTTTTTCTTATCCAGTAAGAAATTAAAGATTACTAAAACTCCAGTTTAGAGAGAGTCACTGCAGTAGATCTTGTCCAATTCACCCATTTCAGTTTTGTTTCTCTCTTATGGCAAATGCTCTTTTTTCCTCAATAAAAAAAAAAGTTAACTTAAATTTTATTTCATGTGGTGATACATGATACATTACAGAGGTGGAATATATTTTTTTTTTTAGACAAATAGCAGTTTTAAGCTCTATCCTCTGAAATAATAGTATTAAAAGTTTTTCAAATGAATAGCAGGCTTTTTCCAGATACTGAATTTTCCATGAATGTGACACAGGACATTTTATTTCACAAATGGTGTTTTTGGATGAGTAATAACCAGAAAGAATTTAAACAACTTCAATTCACGTTGGAATAAATACTCAGACCACTTTGGACAATGAGAGAGTGGTTCAAAATTGGCTTTCTGAGATGACTTATCAAACTACTTGTATTTATAGCTGAGTAGGCCATTTGATGTCACTGCCTGCTTGTGAGTGTTTGAAGTTGAGCTTGTGCATAAGCAAGATGAGAGACGTCTCTTGCTGAAAACAAACTGATGATAGGGTTTCAATTTAATCAGTCTTATCGGCCTAGGTGTGTTTGTAGGCGGTTGTCTGAGTGCTGGAGACACTGAGAGAATGTAGTAGTTGTCACTGCTATGTTTGAGGGCCCCTTTGGCTGCAGTATGCACCTTACTGTGTTAAGGTTGTGTCACAACATACTGTGGTCAGGAGGTAAGATAAGCAAGATCATAGTAGCTGAATATTTAGAGTGCTTCAGCTCTTCTGCAGGTCAATACTGGAAGCTGCAAACTGTATTTGATGCTTACTAGATTTTCCTGGCAGTACTAGTTGCTTTTATGAAAGCCATAACTCTTTCACAAAACCTTGGGTTGCCTTTGTTACTGGACTGTCATAGCTACAGCAAACACTGTCACAAATCAGTGCAACTAGGTTTTGGGGGTTTTCTAATAAGCTTCCGGAATTTGTCTGTATTTCTGATTTTTGTCAGGCTTACTCACTTCCACATACTGGAAAGGTCTTTGCAGAGTAGTTCTAGTATTGTTTTGATGTTTTAATTTTTTATGTTGCCACTGTGGTGGTGTGCTATTAAGGCGCTTCTTAGATCATAACATTTGCCAGCTCCAGTAATCTGTCTGGAGAGTTGTAGTTTTCCATGTAAGCGTGACTTTGGAATACCAGAGTTAAGGAGTTAAGAATGGAAAGTAGCTTTGTTTGGTTCTCAAATGATCTCTACAGTATTGGTACTTCAGCTGTTTCAAGGCTGTCCTTGGTAGTGGAGGGTTAAAAGCAGTGTGTAATTCTTGAATAGAAGCATCTTACTGGAGCTGCCTGCTGTGAACAAAATTGACTAGGAATGTGTGGTCTTAGTTAATTTCCCTAACAGCAGGTATTACAAGTGAGGTACTTCATCTGAAAGAGCTGTGTGACTTCTTCCTTCAGCTCTTAGTGAGAATTTTCAGGCAGAGATCACTCCGCAAAGACAGGAAAGGTTCTTTTACTTATTTCTCAAATAATCTGCCATGAATGAAATTGCTTTTATGTAATTCATACATAGAATGAACTGTTGGACCGATATACATCAATGTTACAGTACACAAATTATTTTTCTTTTTAAAAACATCCATACAGATGAAGTATTGAAATAAATGGATAACGACTGATACTCCATTAGTAAAATTGTTCTTATGCAAAAAAAAAAAAATCTTCAGGAATTACTGCTTATAAATGTTCTTGGAGGGCAGGTTGGGAGATGAACAGATGTTGTAGGCTCATATGTAAGAATTCAGGTATAATCTTCTTCGGAAAATATATTAATTCAGAAGTATGGTGTTTTTGAAAATGTCAGTGGTCTACAAATTCAGTGGCCAAAAAGTCATTCTTCTTGTTTTCGTTTTTTTAAAGTCTGGTCTATGGTCTGTGTTCTCTTGCACGCTTTGATAGAATGCTTTGGCAGTGCTGGCTGACGTTGCTTACGTTGACATGCTGGAGGGAGACACAGAATGTCATGTCCGTTTTAATACTCCTGAGGATGCACAGATTGTCATGAAATCATACAAAGAAATACAGATCAAAAACAACTGGAAATTCGAAGTTCTCACTGGTAAGACCTTTTCTTTTTTAATGATAGCACAGGAGAAGACTTAAGTACTATGAGAGATTATATCACATGGTGGCTTTATGGATATATTCAGATAGCTTAGGGAAAAGTACTTTTTTTTTTTCCTGAATCATCTTATTTTGCTATTGTAGTGAAATTGGTGAAACAGTAAGGATTTTTATGGCACTGTTCAGAACAAAACAACGAGTATCCTTGCCTTAATCAACTTATGTTATTTGGAGTGATTTATTTGTCACTTCTAGTGGCAATGGACTATAGAACTTAATTCATATTTTATCTTTATGAATATATCATTCTGGTGATGCAAAATAATTTTAAATTAAGATTTTATTGAAAATACTGTACTTATCCTTGTCCTGTTATTTCACACATGTAACAGCATGGATACACTTAAAGTGTTTTTAGTGCTTGCATTCTAATTAATCTTTCTTTTTCTCAAGAAGCAGAATAACTTATGCCAGAGTACTGCCTCATTTAAATTGTATTCACAGTAAAATTTTTTACTGTTGTCATTGGAACTTTATACTTATGTGTGGGGGGTTTTTTTTCTGTAATTACTCTGCCCTTCTAAATTTGTATCTTGTATTAGGTTGGACGAACTTCCAAGTGTAGAGAAGTGTGCTTATAGAAGTGAAGGGTAAAAGATGGGGAGCTTTGTTACTGTATACATAAGTTTTACATTCTAGGCATGCACTAAAAATCTCAAGTGTGCAAAGAAACCCCAGGTAAAACAATCCAGATGAGACTGTCATCTATATGTTTAGATATTTTGCTGCACTCCTGCACAGACCCTCACGCAGGGCTTGGTTCCATGCATGCAGGGGATGTAAACCTTCATAAACATCAATTAAGGATCGCAGAAGGAAGAGCTATTATGGAAGCATTAACCTTCATAATAGCAAAGTTAATTAAAGTTTGAAACTCACTGAATGCTGTTAATGGCATTTGGAGACAGATTTGTCTCCAGAGTCTTCTGTGTTCCACGTATCCAGAAACAACTTGAAATAAGGCATTTTGCAGCTGTGTGTTCTGTGTGTATTTGTGTCTGGTTTTGTATCCTTATATAAAAGAGTGTAGTAGTAGATTGGGAGCGAGTATGACATTGTAGGAGCCTTCCATTCATAGTCTTTAAGATTTATATTTTCAAACTGGTTCATTGAAATGAGAATGGAAAGGCTTCTAAAGAACACACAAGTGACAGTAAGGATTTAACTTTATTTTGTTGGTAGCATCAAGTGAACATGGAAAGAATCTTCTAATGCTTTCTACTGCAGGGGCTAAAGCTTTTCCAGTAATGCTTTCCTTTTTACAACTTTGACTAAATGTCTTCAGCTTTTTGGCTGACAAAATATTAAGTATCTGTGGTAATGCTTAAATGTTACTGTATGTATAAATAATGCTGGTTAAGAGTATGCAAAACTGGTTCTCAGAATTACTAATTCCATAACTTTTGTGGGAACCTTTTCCAAGATCCACATGGAAACTTCCCTGTAACTGAAGATTTCCCATGGGACCATGCAACATTACATTACAAAATTCCCATCGTGATAGTTCCAGGACACACCAGAGGCACCAGTGACAAACTGCTTCCCCGCTGCAAACCAGCAGCTGAAAAAAGCTGCAAAATTATTTCCTTTCATATTCCTAACAATGTTAAAGTATTCCTAACTGCCCATGAAGTCCCCAGAGTTTGCTTCTAACAATGGCTTTAATAGAACAAAATAATCTGTCACTCTTAACAGGTTTTTTTTTTCTTTCCCTGTTTGGTAGTAATTTAAAATTAGTCAGAGGTTGAATACATCAATAAATCGAAAGGCTTCCAAGTGCTATGGTGAAACCTCAGCTAAAACTGAGCTCCTTCTAATGACACGTAGAGAGAGGAGTTTGCAAATTTCCTCAGTTCTTGTTCAGTTTGTAAAACTCCCTGCTCAGGAAAACTTGATTAGATACATTGGCATTTGAGTCTTAAAAGATTATAAAATGCGCAGGGCTTTGTTTCAGATTCTGTCCAGCTCATGGGGAACTGAGATGTCAGCGTCAGCTTGAAGCTTCTTTGGATGGAGTTCTTTTCTTTGTTCAGCTTGGTGTGTGTTGGTCAGATGTTGCAATGCCGTATGACGTCTTTGACTATGAAGTTTAAGACTGATGGGGAAATACTTGTTAGGTTTCCCACACAGGTATTTTCACATGTGTTTACCTTAGAAAAGATTCCTCCTCATCACAGCTGAAAACACTGTATCCACTTATGTTACACTCTTATTCATGTTCTGCAATGTTAAATTGTTTTTCAAGGTGATCATGAACAGCGTTACTGGCAGAAGATTTTAGTGGACAGACAAGCTAAACTTAACCAGCCTCGAGACAAGAAGCGGGGTACTGAGAAGGTAATCTGCAAGTTTTTTTTCCCTGTACAGGGCTGAAAACGTGGCTTTTTCTGTGTAGGTTTACATTTTTTTAGATACTTCTGGCTCTGTATTTAATCCAATTAAATAACTTCCTGCCAACTTTGCAGCAGGGTTTTACAGGCACAAAATAGAGAACGTGTGGCTGTCCCGGTCCAGTTGCCAAATGCAAGGCTTGTCCTTATGGAGACAATCGGAGAAAGTTAAGTCCATGACCGGAGGCATGAAGTTAATTTGTAAGCTGGTTTTCCTTTAAAAAAATGCCTGGATGAATTAGTTAAAAAGTGAAGTAGTCTTGATTTGCTCCAGTGCGATAAAGTCTAGTGCTTTAGACTTGGTTTTCTAGTAGGATTTAAAAAAAAAATGTTTTTCTTTAGAACGAATCTCACTTCTCATAGTGGGTTTTGGGTTTTTTTTTTTTTATGTGCAGAGTTCTGTGCTATGCCACACACACTGGTGTGTTCCTAGTGTACTCGAGACCCTATGTACCACTCTGTCTGTGTCCTGTTCCAGGCAAATCTGAATGTCGCTGCTAGCATCCACAGCTAAGCAGCTTCCAGATCAAAACTGCCTCACATCTAGTGAAATTTCCTTCCAGCCTTGACCTTGGTGCTCCTCTCAGGTCGCAGGGCTGATGGAGTGTTGCAATGAACTTGCAGGCTGCAGTCTCCACTCCTGCCCCAGAAGATCTTCCAGGCATGAAGGGTTCTTCATTAAGCCAGTCAGATCCTTTACCTGACAGAGAGGAGCCAGAGGGTATTTCACAGACATTTTATGGCTGGCTTTACTTCACGCACATTGCAGATAAGGTTTCTGAGTTGACTTTAGGCTAAACCTTTATGCTGTTGCTTGCAAAACTTCAGAATCAAATGACCTTAATTATTTTCTAGTGACTTTGGAGACTTGCTGTCATTTTTGTTTGCAAGATTCTCCAGTGATGCACGCAATACCAAAAATGTGGTTGGTTCTTATATAATTAAAAAGAAATACTACATCAATCTAAAGAAACAGCAGTTGTGCATGCATTGTCTCGGTAGTCTAAATGTTCTTTCCAAGATCCAGCCGACGCATGAATCTAGTTCATTTAAACAAAGGTGTCTATAAAAAGTTTCCCAAAATGACTGATTTAATTTTCTTAAAAGCATAAAAATGACGTTGGCTTTAGCCAACTCTTTAATAAAAGCAGTAAGGGAGTGTGAAACCTGTACAGCTTGAAAGCCTTTTACGAAGTGCTGCCAGGTTTTTTTTCTGTTGTTGTTTTGGTTTGGTTTGGTTTTTTTAATGTACTTTTACTTTTTTAAACAAAAGGTACGGGTGGCACCTTTGACTTCATTTGGACTGTAGGTGCCCTGCTCTCAAGTTTCTATGCTTCATCTTTTGAAGATTGGTATTTGTTGACCAAACTGGTGTAAATTGGCCAGTAATGTAACTCATCTAGGCTTGCAAATATAAGCTGTCTCAGTTCTGCCTAACAATAGCAGCAGCAAGGATGCAAACTCCCACTCCTCCCCCTTACCCATCACCTTGCAACATTGGGAGGTGTTAACTTCAAAGCTCAGTGAATACTATTTAAATGCTAACACTGTTAAGCAAAACATCAAGTAAAGAATGCCTCACTGTAGTCAATGGCTTTTAACCCTTTTGCTACTTTTTGACGGTCTGTATTCCAGAAATATAGACTAATAAGAAAGTGTTTCTTTCTTTGTTCATTAACATTAATTTTAATCTTTTAGATGAAAACTCTCCTCTTGTAAAGAGTGCTCACAAGTTGACTTCTTTTAAGGTCACAATAAAAGGAAGGAAAAAGTAATATAATGATTCATAATTGAACATGTACATGTGAATATGCCGTTACTGTATCTTTCTTGTAAAGATCTATGCTGTCAAAGGTTCTAAAATCGCTTACAAGATCTCTTTGAAGATGAGCATCTGCCTATTAGCTGCTTTATACTTATAATACAGATAGCATCTTACACTTTGATTAGTGTTTAAATGTAGGTTGAAAAGTTACATGCATGTAAGCTGTGTAGCTGCAGTGGTGTCCGTGTAAGTGTTTATAGTAATAGTAAACATACATATTGTTGCATGGGACTGCATCACATTACAGAGGTGCTTTTGAGTGGAACTTTAGGCAGTTTGAGATTACTCTTTCCCATGCATTCTAAAAAGTATAGCCTTATTGGGTTTTCATGCAATGGGTGCTGTGGCATGCCAGGGTTAACGGTCACTTCAGCAGAGGGTTTCTGGTGTAATGACTCCCCCCTAAGAAAAAAAAAAAGCGGTAAAGATTTTTACTTTCTCTGGCATAGTTATTGTAGTAAACGAAATGTCCCAAAGAAAGTAGATGGCAAGGTTCCCCAGAGCTTGAGAGTAATGCCTAGCCAAACCTTGGGAGTTAAAAAAGTGTTCAGTGTCAGGCTTCGCCTCAGGCTGGGTGGTTCATTGCCACCTCTCTGCTCCCCTCTGCTGCCCCTTCCAAATCCATGTTCTCTTCAGTCTGTTGTTGAACTGCATTATAAAACAGCCTTAGTGATTTAGCGATACAGACTAAAAACCTCTTTGCCGCAACCGTTTCTTTAGGGCAGTGCCAATTTATGCAGATCTAAAGCACTTCATCAGTCTGTAGCCTTAAACCCTCTGGACTGATTAAAGTCTTCTGTTCACAAAGCAGAAACATTAGTGCCTGCAGGCTCTCCCGCCTGGGCGCTTGTCTTCTGGGGGAGGTGCTGCTCAGCCTAGTTTACACCTTGTAGACCCCCTTACACAGAAGGAAAGGAAGTTTAAGAGGGCGGGAGTGATGGTAGAAGTGAAAGGCATTTGGTGAGGAAGTGAGAACTGGGTGTTTGTGAAGGGCGGAATAATTTGCAGGATATATAGAAAGGGAGGATAGTGGGAATGCCTGGGAACAGCCCACCTTATTCTCTGGGCACGGGGGCTGTGTCCTTGCAAGACTCTGGCCAGTTACCTGTCTGTGTGCTGGTGGGAGGACGTCCCACTCCAGAGCACAAATAAGCTCCTTTCTCTGGTTGTCTGAAGTTTGTTATCTGTGGAAAGGCTGGATACCTGTTGGGAGACATGAATAGTGGTGTGCTTAAAAGTAGGGGGTGGTACTGAATTGTTCAGCTGAAAATGGGAACCCTTGAGGCTTCTTGCAAATTCTGAGGTGTGGGTATAGAAGCACTCACTGATATGAACTGGGCTGTTCACGTGTTGTTGAGAATATGTTAAGGATTGCAACAAAATTACATGTCCCAGGGATGCGGGGGACGTCGGGGTAAACCCGGTAGTTAGATTGCAGCACAGCAAACAGTGCATCCTTGCAACATCAGTGTAGAGTGTAATTCTTGACTGCCATAATCAGTGCAGCGGCCTACCCTGCGCTTCCATCCTGTGAACAAGATGCAGGGGTCGGCAGGACATAGCCATGACCACAGTGGTGTGGATAAATAGTAAATAACTTGATTTATATGTGAAACTTTTCAAATCTAGCAAACTCCACACGGGGCTGCCTGGTGAGCAAGTGTCCCTTTATATCAGCAGCAGCTAGTATGTTTTAGTAGTCTCCATCAGATAAGTTAATAAGGATTTATGCTGGTGTGCTACAGATGTGCCCTGATTGACAGGAGTTTCCTGCTTTCTCACTTTTTATTCAGATGAGGCAGCCTGACTTGTCATTGCTTTTTTTTTTTGTTTGTTTGTTTGTTGTGGGTTTTTTTTCCATCTTATTCATGTAACAGGTAACTCGTGAGCTCTTGCTTAAGGTTAAGGAGCATCGCAGTAACAAAGCTTGTGCCTTTGCTTTTGGGTATTATGATTACGTTGTTGCAGTACTGTGGATAAATCTGTGAATGTTCCAGTAAGGCTGCTTTAAAACCACTTATAGTTTACATGTAACCATGTAAGCTATTTAACATTCTCAGTGTTTTGGTTTCTGCCTGAAGACAGAGTACACAAATTGAAAATTAGCAGGTTATTTGTGTTCTGTAGGAGCATTTCTCGTACCTCTCTGTGCCAGGAGCAGTTAACGAAGTACCCTAGTAATTTAGGCAATCTCCCTAACATGTAACTCAAAACAAATCCCTGGTCAGACAGGGTTCTGAGTTAGGATTCCTAGGATCACTGTTCCTCCAAACTGCACTGTTATTTCTTGAGATCAATTCTCAGCAGGGTTATGATAGAAATTGTGCTGTTTTCCCAGCCTGAAGGATGGCCCCCATCTGGATTTCAGTGTTGGTTGGCTTTTTTGTTTCTTTGCTGAGTGTAGACAATGACACAACACTCCTAGGGCATTTTTTAGTGCTCTGACCTTGTTTTTCTTACAGCAGTAACAGCATGAATCCAATAAGAGAGTAGGATTTTTAACTTACTGTATGAGACTATGTTTTGGGATTTTTGAAGTTGCAAATTTGTTCTCTTCAGCCATGTTGGGAGGAAGGGTTGGAACAAAGGATGCTGCACTGCCCTGAGATTGAAGAGAGGCTTTACTATTTTTGATGGTTCTGAGGCAATACTGAAACAAATACCAGGACTGCGTTAACTTGTTTTTTTGGTTGAATGTACAGGTTAGCTCAGCTGTTCAATGAGTATTATTACTTTTTATGAAGATTGGTAAATCAGTGAATAATACATTAATGAGTGTGAGATAAAATCATAACAAAATAACTTTAATCTTTTCTATAATATTTTTCCTGTTTGCAGTTGATTGCTAAAGCTGAAAGAATGAGACTTGAAAAGACTCAACAAACAAGTAAACATATTCGCTTCACTGACGATAACTAACCAAGACTGATTGAAAGGGAACTGGGTATTTAAAAAAAACCAACAAAGACGAACTAACAGCCAAAACCAATCCCCGCAAACACCCCTGCTTTCAGCAACTACACCGTTTTTAAGAAGGCATCAAAACCTGGTCTGTTTGATTCATAACTCCACGGGCTGCAAGTATGAAGATAGTTTTGAATCCCATTTTTAAATAGGCTGAATGTTTACTGCTTCTGAGCCGTTAGGTAAAGCTTTCTGAGGAAAAAATGTATTAAGAGATCTTGCTTTATTTCACTTCTGTTTTCTTTTTGTTTGGGTTTTTGTTTTTTTTTGTATGTTGAAGTTTTATACACTAGGTTATGAAATAAAATGCTTGAGAAGTTTTCAGTTGTGCGTCTCCAGTTCTTCAATCTGCTTTATGAGGCTGTAAATAATAAAACCGGTTAATACTAAATAAACCTCTCTAGGCCTCGGTTCAATCCATCAGACTGTTCAAAAATACAGTAGCATTACTATGCAGTCATCCATGTATTTTAAAGTGGCTAGGACTGACTGAAAAATCTGTTGTTGAGAAGTCTGGAAGAAAATGTACTTGCATGAAGTGCACACTAAACTGAATTTAGACTCTCTTTTTGGAAGCGTCTTTGGGGGAAGAAATAACAAAAAAATTTTGTTACATTTGATTACTGTAGCTCCAGAAGTGATTCTCACTTACAGAGAAGTGTTAAAGTTGTGCAGTTCACAAGTTAAGATGGTGGTATTAATGTGCTTTGAAGTATTTCATTGTATACTGGCAATACTTAAAAACCAATTTTATGTTTAGGTTTGTAATGATGTAAAAGATTGAACTTATGTATGAGTAACTCTACTGTTACAGCGCTCTCCGTTAATATAAATTCACCTTTTTTTGTGAGGTTTTTTTTTTTAGTGAATTCTGTTACAGGGCAAATAAGACGTTAACACATTGGTTTATAAAAGTGTGAAACTTCCATATAAATAGAAGGATGAGCAAGTTATTTTGGAACGAGAACTACATTCCTGAAATACCATCAGTCTCGTGCATGAAACTGTCAGCGACGCTCTGGGCGTTTTTGTGGCTATAGATTTTGCTGGTCAGATAGAGGTTAACGTTTCAAAATCCTATGCTGTCAAATATACTGGAGCAGTCTGGCTATTTTAATGATACATGTTCTAACAAAACAATGTTTCGTGACACTGGTATATTTTTTTACTCTCTAAGGAAAGCATTATTTCTGCTGAATTCTTGAAAGTAGTGTGGGTGTGATGCCCACGGTGGCTTTGCAGTCAGGGAGAACAGGATGCAAAGGAGGTAAAAAAGAATAAATATTTTTTCAAGAGATTATACCAAAGCATATTAACTGTAATGAAACTCTCCAAGGTAGAATAGTGTAGAGAAGTAGCGCAGTAAGAGCAGAGGAATGTTTATGGAGCACCATTTATGGGCTGCTACTCGTGATGTAGCCTGGTGCAGCAGCAGGGGGAACTGTACATGTAGGGTCCGTAGGCTTGGGTACCACCAGCATCTGTCTCCATCCTTCCCTTTGCTCCCGGATTCGGATTAGCATCTGAGCCACCAGCAGACAGCATCCCTCACCCGGGGTGGTGAGCCAGGGAACTGAGGATTGCCACCAATCGATGGAGAGGGCATAGCAGCGATTAAGCTGAGGAAAGCAGAAATACAGAGGGAGAAAAGTGCAAGATAAGAGGCAAACTGGTGTGGGGGTTGCTATGGTTCTTGGAAATTGCATAAGCACAATTCCTCCCAGGGGCCTGCAGGAGACAGATGAGGAGAAGGCTGGGAACTAACCTGTATGCATCCTGTGGGGACTTCAGCGGTTTTCAGGTGTTTAGTCTGTTGTACAATTATTACCCTTTCTTCCGCTCTTCTTTTACATTAGGTGGGTAAGGTACTTGGTGACACAGTGGAGAGAACTGAGATACCTCGCTATGAAAAAGAATCGATCAATCTTCTAGGCAGGAAAGAACAGAGAGTTTTGTTTTGTTTTTTCCCCCCATTTCTGTGATGTGAAGGGGGGAAAAAACCAACCAACAAGCACCAGCCTAGTCTCGGTAAAATGTTTTGGATTTTTTCTGCAGAAGTTGGTTTAAGTAAAAAATTTATCCATGCTATAAAAAATTCAGATCATAAATGATGCAGACTTTTTATGTTTTGTGGAAAGTGGAGCAGAATTGCAAAAGCATAACTTTTGGAGTTTTGCTCTTTTTATTAATAATTCCCAATGTGAACACATCGCAAGAGAAGTCACCCTTCTGTTCCTTTCCATATTCACATAGGTTAAAGATTTACAATTAAACATCAGTTTTCTTCTCCTTTTTCAAACATGCGCAGAAATCTGCTTCAGTGCAGAAGGATGGGGTTTAGTTCTTTCTGAAGTTAATTATAGAATTTTTGCTACTTCTTTCAGAAGTCATGTATGGAGAGTATGGTCTACGTGCTTTTATAACAGAAGCTTGGGTTCTTAAGTATGCCAGAACAGTGTTTATATAGATACTACTTTTTTTTTTTTGTCTTTTAAGTACCCATGACAGTTAATATCTGCTGCTCTTATCCTTCCCCATCAATGCTTAGAGGAGGAGTCCATCTGTGGATGGTAAAAATCCATCCCAGGAGTTGCAATCCCTAAAGGTACTTTGTATTTGACCTTGGTAATGGAGGGTGCCTTTAGTGGAGTCTGGCATGTCTACCTTGCAGTCATTTGGGGTTTTGCTTACGATTAAATCTTCTGCTCCACTGTTGTTCTCTTAAGTTCATCCACACTTAGAATTTCCAGTAGTGACTTTTTTCTTCCCCCCTCCCCCCCCCCCCGACGTTCCCCTTCTGCCCCTCAAGAAATAACGTATTTTATTTAAAAATTTAGGATGATACTATAGAATTATAGCAGTTCATAACCTTGGGCTGCTCACTTGG
>VXBJ01006697.1:165682-180520 GCA_013400055.1 Nycticryphes semicollaris | reverse complement strand
GTGTTTTGAAAGACCATTATTACACATAAATCTGCCTGGAGCAAAACCCGGCATTGATTGTGCTCTCCATGACCCAGCACATGGTTGAATCTGAAATTATTTTTAGCGCTCATATTTTTTGACCTCCCTCCGACTCGTCTGCGTGGCAGCGGCAGGACTGTAACTCTGACCTTTGGTGCCAGCAGAACATGTGTAAATCGGGTCTTCAATTAAAAAAGAGAGTTCTGTGGGTTTGGGTGGGTTGGGTTTTTTTTTTTTAAAAAAAAAAAAAGTAGAGGTAATGTTTGAAGATTGTAGATCTTGTTTCTTCAATTTCTCCCCTGATGCACCATTTCCAAGCTTAGAGATTGGTCTCGTGGGTGCTGTTGTCTCTTAGCAAGGACTGTTTGTGGTTACCTCGGTGGTGCCAATGTGTGGACTGGGACCAGGGCTCGGCGGGTACTGGGCTTGGTACAGGTAAAGAGCTCGGAATGAAGAGGGACATGAGGAAAGGGAGGAGCAGGATGGAAGTGGGGGTGTGTAGCGGTTGGCGTGATGGCACCAAAGAGTTGTTTTTAATGAGCAAGGGAAGGACTTTGGTGGTGGAGGAAGAGCAGCTGGGCCTCCTTGCTCTCTGCTGCAGAGCCACTCCGCAAAGGGATGCTTGTGCCACTCACACATTCAGATACGTGTGTCCTCCCATGTTGTGGCTGCCTCCTACAAGCTGCGTTTGTGCAGTAAAAGTGCTGGAAGGAAAAACGTGGTTTTAGTAAAAACACCAGTGTTTAAAAGCAGTAGCCTGATACTCCCTCATTACTGGACCTTTTTGGTAACTGGTGGTCCTCAGTCAGTGCAGTGTCCCACTCACAGCATGATGCTCGTCACCTGTTGCCCTTTCTACCTGTCCCTGCAGGGTAGAAAAGCTTCTTTACCTTTGATTTTGCACTTTGTGTTAATTTGTACGTTTCCTGTTTGACTGTCCCTGATCGTACTGTCACCTGGAGCGAGCAAAAAGTCCGGAAAAAGTAAAATCCTGTAGCGAATGAGCACTGAGTTACAGTTCCTGCAGGAGACTCCAGTTGTGGTGAGATGGCCGAGTGTTCTTGCCTGGGGCGTGGGTGTCTGCCTGAGAGAGCTTCTGAAATCATCTTCTGTCTCCTCTTGACCGTGCCATATTCCCAAAGACTATGCCCTTCTCTTCGTTAACTCTAATTTGCTCCCTTTACCATCTGAGCAAGTCTGATTTGTCATTGCCTGTTTCACCTTACACAGCTGATACTGGTGTTCTGGGCATCCTTCTTATTATTTTTTCCTAAGATGTACTGTGTATCCGAGTTGAAGTCAAACTTTAAGGCAGTCCTTGAAAGCTAGCAGGCAAGTACGTTATCTTTGTTTCTAGAGAGGTTCTAAATCGAATTAAAAAATTACCCTCTGACAGATGAGAAAGGCACTTGCTTGCCCCGGTTCCCTAGAACACAGGTCAGTGTCGTAATTGCTTACTTACGGTATCACGGTGTCCCATGATCTCAGCCGGGATTAAATCAGGGGAATAACACTGCAAAAAATAATCAGATAAGGGGTGCTGGGGTGACTTTGAAATGTGCCTGAGTGGGGCAGTAATATGGTTATCTTGCCTGCAAGTGATTAAGTTTCTGTGGATGGTGTTGAAGAAGTTACTCTCTACCAGAAGCGGAATATTCTTCATAACATCAAATACACTTTCTTGGTGTCCGTTGCCGCTTTGTGATGGGGGGAATGTGGCTTCTTACCTGCGATGTCCTGGCTGTGAACTAGCTACATTGGTACCAAGGGTGCTAAAGCATTACGTTCCTAATGCGTTTCCTTCTCTTGGAGCAGGTCAGAAATTTGGCCCTGCAAGTATTGGAGAGCATTTATGTTAAACACAGGCGCGCAGCTGTCGTGTTTTGGGGTTTTTTTTACCTTTTTAAACACGCCGGCGTGTATTTTGTCAGTGTGCTGGAGGAGCTGCTGGGAGAACACGATTAATTTTACCAACGAAAAAAAATAGTATATATTTCTAGCTGCTTTTTTTGTTGTGGTGTGAAGGTGGCCTTCAGCCTGTCTCTTTGGTGGCAACCCTTCTGGGGCAGTTTGTCCTGTCTCTTTTGGGAGGCCGTTCTTGCTTGCCCCTGAGCCCCCTGGTCCTGCTGTGCAGCAGTCCATGGGAGCCCACTCTAAGGGATGTGACCCCACGGATCTGGGCAAATGATGGTTGGAAATTCTAAGCTGACTTTGTTGCTGAGGAGGATGTGGTGTGTGAGCACACCTGAGGTGCCTGGCTGAAGCAGCTGCAAACGAGTACTTGGGCTTTGCAGAAAGTCAGTGTGTCCAGAGTCATTGATTCTGGTTCAGGTACCGGTCGAACGTGCAATCACAGCAGCCCTATGGAACTTCTAATTGTAACTTCATCCTCAGAGGGTCGCTCTCTCATGGAGCTGTAAGTGGCTGAGAACTGTGAAGCTGGGGGCTCTTGGACTTGCCTTCCCAGCGAGCGGTGGCTGTTAATGGGGGCGGGTGAATCCTTTGACCTTGGGAGCTGCCAGTGGCGGGAGGCCGGGGCAGTTCTCCGGGGAACTTGGCAACCCACAGGGTTTTGTGAGTTCACAAGCAGAGCTGGGCCAGCTCTGCTACTCGTGCCTCTGTTTGCTGGAGCCGGCGTTGATGGCACGCTTGGCAGGCGTAGCTGTTCTCCGAGTGACACCAGTCGCTGCAAAACCAGGAGAAAATGAAGGCAGGAGAATATGGAAGCGCTTTGCTTCCTGTTGCCAAGGTGACTTGTTTTGAGCTGGGTAAACACTCCCTCACCACTGCTGTGGTTTTATTGCCTTACGGCGTTTTGAGTGGAGCCAAACAAACACCCGAAAGTGAAAAGAAGTGGGAGAAAGTTGGAAGCAAGGGACAAACCAGCCCTGGCACTTCAAAGCAAGCGCTGGCCGTGTGGGCAGAAGGGCTGCCTGTCTCTCTGCTGCGGGGTTCGTTTCCAACCCGTGTCGCAGCACCCTGGCCCTGGGCACCCCTCTGTGCTACGTAGCTGCCTGCCCAGTAATGTCTAATTACAGCGCCCAGTCCTAATGATTTGTGTGAAAGGATGGACCTGGAATAAAGTGAGGAACGTGATGAGGCTTGATGGGAAAAGCCTTCCAGTACGGGGTGGTTTTACCACCCCATAGGTCATTTAACCTACCCCATTTCTCTCTCACCATTTTTGCAGGACTGGGGCAGAGCAGGGGGAAGGGCTCCATCATATTTAGAGGGTTTTACTCCGTTTTTCCCTAGGTTTTTAGATAAAGCTGTTCCCAGTGAGAGGCCACTACCCACTAGCTGACAACTTGCCAAGTATCTTGCTGTACCTAGTCATTGTGCTGCCAGCCTGGGAACGGCCGGGGACAAAGGTGGTGGCCTCAGGGGCTGCCCGTGGAGCAGAGGGGCTCCCAGGGACCCTGTCACGGTTCCGGCCAGCAGAGGGCAAAGCTGCCACACGCTGTCCTCTGCCACAGACCCACTGCAAAGGTTGGGGCAGCTTTGCACCTAGTTACACACCGGCTGATCACATAGATGAAGCTATAAGTGTGATTTTTAGGGGGGTAAAAAAGGTCCCCTGTGTTCCCAGGGAGCCTGTGAGATGACCAGGTGCTGGGATACAGGGCCCCTAGACACCAGCCCTGAGCCCTGTCTCTCGTCTGCTGCTTGTGATGGACCAGAAAGGTGCTTTTCTGGTACATTCAGGAGAGATTTTCATCAAGCTGGGAAAACACTTCTCCAAGCATCGCTAAAACTACTTGCATCAGGATTGAATACCCTCCCTGCCTGAGGCAACTGAGTTATCCACAGAGAAATTTGGGTAATTTGTCACTGAATGACTCTTCGCAGTCAATAACAGACCAGGTAAATGCGGAGGCTTCATCAACACAGAGATCTCTGCTGACTGGTGGTGGAAGCATACATTGTGATACGTGGGATGCAGGTTGCACGTGTTCTTCCTTGTCACCAAAAATGAAAAAACATAATTAATATAAAAGTAGGAAGCTCCTTGATGCCTTGTCTCTGACGAGAGAGTGTGTTCTGGTTCTCCCACCCTCTGCATCTGAATAATGTGTGGAGTGGACACAGTCAAATACCTTTTTGCCTTTGTGCTTTATGCAATTTTCTCCTTTGGTTTTCTTCCTACCATGGCTGGTGTTTCTGTTTGCTTTCCTCTCGCTTACCTGCTGCACACTGAAACATGGTTTTGTTACGAAAAGTGGCTTTTTGTTACCTAGCATTTCATGTAATACTTGTTTGGTGAGTATTTTGGGAATACAGCTGCGTTCTCAGATCTTCCCCATCATATCTGGTGCCTCAGTAGATACAAGTTTAGCCCACAAGGTTTAACCTAGAAGACCTCTTCCATGCTCACAAGTGTGTGTAAAGCGTGCTTGACCTGTTGGCTCAGTTTAGTCAGATGAATATAATTTAAAACCTTGGTTCAGAAACAGGCTGTGCTGTCTAGTCTGAACTTCACGCTTACCCAAAAGAGCCTTGTTTCAAAACCAAAAGCCCCCAGTCTCTTCCTTTATGGCTGTGCTGGTGTGTTTTTTCCCCTTCTTCCCCCCACCTCTCCCCAGGCCTGGCTGCTGCTTGGGCTGTGGCCATCGTGGCTGCCATCACATCAGTTGCAGTAAGTTGCACCTGGATTTTGGGGGATGGCTGGCAATACAGCCAAAATGCTGTCTGGAGTGAGCACCTAGAAATTTTGTTCCCGTGAGAATATGACTGTAGGTCAATTATCTTACTCTATAAATAGCAGACAGCCCAAGAGCCCTTTTGAGCTCTCCTGTATGGCAGTGGGCTGTGTGCCAAGATCTCCCCTTTTGTGAGGGCGCTTCAGGTTCTACTTCTTGAGGTTGAGAGCTTCCTTGCCAAAACATATTCTCATTAAGTGGCTAATTGCATGCTAAACTTATGAAATCTTAGCTAAGTAATATGAAGGATTGGTTGCACACACGCACACACACACATATATATATATATATTTATATGTAATCCTTTAGACATAAACTGTTGACCAAGTCTGGTACTAGGACTGGATCCAGCCGCACCTAGACTCTTCTCAGAAAAAGAATTTAGAAAGCAAGGGGGTCCTTTCTAAACCTTGTGTCTCAATGGGAGGGCCTCCCTGACGGCTTGTTTGACCCTGTCCTCTATGCAGTAAATAATCAAACATACCTTGCCATCAAATCTTGTAAAACATTGTTGCATTCACTATTAATTTTGTTAAATCACTGTTTCACCTTAAATATTTAACCACGTTTCTCTTAGGAGTGAAGTTGATCACTCCGTCTGCGACAACGGCAAGTATTATGTATCAGTTATTCTTGTATAAAAAAAAAATAAATTCAATCTTAGGCTTGCAAGGGGGGCATTTTCTCTCACCAACGATAAGCTAAAGTGGCTTTTACCTGGTGTAGCCTCGAGAACACGTGGCTGTTTTTTTCAGTGCGGACAAGTTATGTGTGACGGTGGGCAGAGGTGAGCTCAGCCACGCTGCACGCTCGCTGTGGGGGCATCCACTGCTGTAGGAGCCAGTATGATTCAATCGGCACAGGCTGTCCTTTCACCCCTCTTCCCTGGCAGTGCAGGGTGTTAACGGGGACTCACGTTTGAGTACAGCTCCAAAAGCCAAGTTAGGTCACTGCTAATGAAAAGGCAGAAGCCAGTTTCATCTGCCTTCTTTTGTTATGTTTGTTGGCTGTTGTTCTCCATGTTGTAGCTTAAGACTTTCTTGCTTTTAGTGCCTCACACTGTGGCAGACACGGAAACATCTGTCTATTGATTTGGCCAAAGTTTCAGGCTTAATCTCTTTCATACAATGTGGCTTTGATATTATAAATATTTTGTTTGGTTTTGGTTTTTTTTATTTTTTCTATTCTGACATATAACACTTTCAAAACTGAGACCTGAATTTTGAATCCACTGAAATTCCTTGACTTGCTATGAAACATCCACTGCAAAGCTTATTATTTATGCCACCACAATTCATCCTCAGATAATTTTTCCCCATGTTCTCCCACCAGTAGCTCTGAGTCGTTTCCTGCTCTCTGTTGATTTGCCTCTCATGTCAGATGTGAAAAGGTAGATAAAACTTCACACCTGAAACAGCAGAGAGAGTATCAACCAGCCACATCTGCTGGACTTTCCACAGGACATTGGTTTATTTTGCTCTTGGAAGAGCCAGACGATTGATACGAGCGGATTTAATCAGTCATGTGCTTTTTGCTAAGCGTTGGTCTTCGAGGTGGTGGGTGAGGGTCTTGGGCTGGCAGCTCTGGTCCATGCCCTGATCCTTAATGCCCATTCCTTCTCTCTTTGTCACTGGTTTCCTGCATACCAGGATTAAAGGTGAAGTCCTTTCCTGCTAATGCTCTCATCACCTCTTTACCTCAAGTGTGTCTGAAACTTTACTGCTCTCTGCCCAGCTTGTTGCTGAGCTCTAACACTGATAAAAAAAAAATAATAATAAATAATACAGCTTGAATCAGGGGCAAAATATTTAAAGTTACTTGGGTGTTGAAACAAGCAGCTGTGCAGCCTAATTGGGTTTAGATTATATCTATTTTTATCCATATCTCTCTCTGTGCAACTATATATAGATAGAGCTGCAGTGGCAGAATGGGTCATCCGCAGCTTCCAGCAGGGAAAGGCACACAGAGTTGTTTTGCAGTTTTTAAGCCTGAGTTTGGCACCATCCCCTGTTTCAAATGCCCTGATTATGCCTCCAGTGCTGTGTTTTGTATCCCATTTGTTGTCAAAGTATTTTACCACAGCTGGGGACACGTTGCTTGCAGCTGGGTTGGAGTTTTTCTTTTAGGGAAGCCTGATAAGGTGGCCCACACTCTTTAACTCCTACTTTTGTCCTTTGTTGGTGAGGTACTCCATGTTTATTTTGCCCAAAACTGTGTGCACTCACCTCTTCAGTGTGCAAAAAGCAACAATTTTAAGGAATGTTCAAATACATTAAAGCAGCTGGTAGCTGGTAGGCATTGAATGGTGAATGCAGAAGAAAGTGTTCTTCCTTGGGGAGCTTCCTGAGGAATTCATATTGGAAAGGAATGGCTGCAGCTTTCACAAGGAGGGAGGTGTGGCTGTGTTGGCCAATGCTGAGTGTGGTCACATCATATATGGAGATGACAACTTGGCCTTTGGGTGTGAGGGAGCAATTTACCAGGGGAAATGGAGGTATTCCTGCTGAAGCTGGTGGTAGGCAACACCAAGAGAAGGGTAGTATTTTCTGCAACATTAGACTGCCATCCCATGCTAGGAAAAGATGACTTGCTCACCTGGAAAAACATTATTTCTCTTCACTAGGCCAATGAAAAGACTGCTGGATGGCAGAGGACATGTCCTGCTGTGTGGGCAGACGTGTCTGCAAAGTGTCTTGTGCTGGTTGTTTTCCTGTCGGCAATCACCACCTTTCCAAATCGCAATGGCTGTCTTATCCACTGCTTTGCCTCTTTGGAAAAGGCATGAACAGGCTTGGGAAGAGGCACCTTTGCTGTCACACTGCCTGTGGCTGAATGGAGTTAAGAGTCAGACTGAGGGGCAGAGAGTTTACAGTGAAAAGTTGGAGCACCTGGCTTGAAATATTTTCTAAGTATAATGGCTTTTGCTGTTTCAGTGCAAGAGGTAGGAAAGCAAACACTGGTGCTTCTGTTGTGTACAGATGAAGACCCAAACACCACAGGCAGCAGCATGTACTGGTTGAACCTGGCAGGAGCAGGAAGGATGAGGGGATCAGAGCTGCCAGCTGACTGTGGACATGAAGGGAGAAACTGTTCTGGAGACACTACCAGATGGTCCCAACCCAGGTTTGAAGGGTTAATTTTAAAAACAACATTTTTTTTTTTTCTGGTGTCTCGGCATTGTCTGGATTTTAGCCATGATGGGAATTGGAAGTGACAAGACACCACGGGAGAGCTGTTCTCATCATGCCTAAAGCTGGACATACCAGAAACCTCCCAAGAGAGGATGGTCTGCTAAGCCCTTGGATGACTCAGCCAACACAGCCACAGTTTGGCCAAAACATCTCAACTTCTAAAGTGAAAGGAGCTTTCAAGTTTTTTTTTTTTTGGCATTCACTTCTCTTAGCATACCAAGGTGTTTTCTGAGCCAAGCGTGATGGAGAAGGGCAAGCTGGTGAGATAGGCTCTGCTTTCCCATGGCAGAGGCAGTGCAATCCCTTCCTACCTTGCCATGATCTACTTGGAGAAGTGTTGGGAAGGCATGACTCCCAGGGCAGTGCTGGGACAGGCTTTCCTGGCCTTGGCAGTATCCCAGTGGCAAGGGAGATCTCCTGTGTGAAGGACCCTGCAGATGAGAGCGATGACTCGCAGCAACATGCAGGCAGAGAGGGCAACACATGGAGATACCAAAAATAAGAATACTAATACCACCAAAAAAGCCCAATAACTAATATCCAGCCAATATATTCCTCACGGCACTGTACTTCCCCACTGCATCCAATATGCTTCTAGATCTGCCTGCGAAAGAGGAGTGAACATTCTTAAGGAGAGGGAGGGGACCTGGGATTTGTGACTGCAAGATACTGGATGCCAGGAGCTGCTGCTGGCCCCTGGCACCGGGCAGGACAGGCCCTTCTGCAGGGTCGTGCCACGGGAAGTAAAGATGTTATTTTTCAAAGGCATTGCTGTGCTGTAGGTGCTCACAGAATAGTTTGCAGCCATCTTTCGGTCTAAATGGAAATGTCGAATGCGTTGCTATGGCTCAATGCAAACAGGTATTTCCAAAGTAATATTCGTTAATTTTATGTGAGATAATAGCAATCTAAGAAGCACACGTGACAAAAATCTAATGAGACCAAATACTTGTTTATAGTGACAGTTTGAGGCTTTTTTGTCTGATTTTAATGCAGGAATTGAAAAAGCCTTCTCATGTAGCAGAGAAGTGTCCCTTGCTATTTTGAAGCTCACCACAGTAGGCTGATACAGAGACACAGAAAAATAGGTGCAGCTTCTTAAGCCTATCTTCTGCATAATATCAAAATCAAAACGAGGACAGGACAAGACGAAAAGCTAAAGCCACTGTGTCTTTCAATATCAAAATTCTTGATATTGAAATTTCAGTATCAAAAGTCTTTCAATATCAAAACACACAGCCCAGCGTTATGCGATGTTGATCTATGCATTACCATGCGCAGCTTGAGGCCCATCGGGTCTAATCAATGTGGTTCTGCCACTGTCCCATCTGTTCTGTATTCATCTGCCACTGAGACTCGGAGCCACCAGAGAGGAAAAAGAACTGGCAATGTCATGCAGTGGCTTTTTGACATCATTCCAAGCAGTGTGGGAATTGCTAAGGGTTGTTTCCTGCTACTTATCATGGGCATCAAAATGCAATGTGGGGAGAAACCCCACATGTTCTATAAATACCACATCATCTCTCACTTGTGAGTAAGCACAATTGTTGTTCTTCAAAACTTCTTGAGCGAAAGCTACAGTTACACAGCGTTTCAGCTGCTCCCTAACTAAAGGAGACAACGTGTGTTGGACTCAGCACGTCAGCTTCACGCCGGCATAGCCTGAATCCTGCTGGATCCACGTTGACCACCACGCAAACCATACAACAGTGTGGGTTCTGTTACCTGGAATGAGCTGGTATCACTCCCTATAGTTGTCTTAAATTAGATCAAGATTTGGCTCATGGCAGATGTTAGAAGGAAGAACAAGTGAGAGCAGCCATACACCCAGTGGGACTGAGGTTTCCTTTACCTGTGCACCCTGTCTCCAGCAGCAGATGCTACCCAGGGAAGAGGGAAAAAAATGGATAAACAGCCACTGAAACTTCCCCAAAACAGCCCCTGAGCCTCTAGAGTGCAAAGTACTTCTTGTAACTCCTACTTTATTATCCCTTCTAGTAGGCTATTTTTCAGTCCTTGGAGACACCTATTAAAGAGTAAATGCTATTATTTTTTTTTTATTTCCCACAGGCTGCCCTACTTCGTGTCATCACCTTGGAGACAGAAAACACAATTCTGTGCAAAATCAGTATTTGCTTGTCCCGATTCCTCCTTCTTTATCTTCGCCAGAGGCGAGGCAGAGAAGCCCTGACCCTGCTGAAATTCCCAGGCAGGGCACTGTTCAGCTCAGTGCAGCAGGAGCCGCGGCTTTGGGAGGTGAACACAAGGCAGGGAGAAATACTTTGGGCATGTCTCACAGGTCGTGGCACAGCTCGCCCGCTGCTTCTACCCTCCTCTCTCCCTGTCGCCTTTGTTCTCCAGCAGTTTCCATGGTGCCCCTGCTTTGTCTGCAGACCTGTCTGCAGGCAGCAGCGCTCTTGGACGCGCCACACAAGATGATTTTACGAGGCGGTGCAGCCGCGTTGCGTGTCTGCGCTGCAAAGCTGTAGCCCAGCCTGCCAGGCATCCGCCGCCACAAAGACATACCTTGCAGGCTGTCTCCTGGCTGCATCTTTAGCAAGTATGGATTGATGATGTTTTTTTAACTGAAGGGAAAGGATATAGATGCTGCTTGCCTGAGAAGCCAGCTCATCCTTTCGTTGGTCACGTTCGGCGAATGAAAATAAGAGGAGGAAGGCTCTTATCCATGGGGTTTGCCGCTGACAATGTAGCATTGCTGTAAAAAACCAAAAGCAATAGAGGGCACAGCAAGGAAGAGCAGCCATGCTGCCTGCTGCAGCGCTCTGCAAATTTTGTCTTCATCATCTGACATGGGTGTGAAGGTAGATGATCTGTTTATCTAACACAGCATCACTGCCCTCACAGAGAAGCTGTCAAGCTCATTTTTCCCTCAAGCTGTTAATTCTCCACTAACTATTCTGATACCAGGGCACTGATCCCCTTGATCTGGCAGGTGACAGGGAGGATCTCGGATCAGAAAGGTTGAGTAACCTGACCCTTGCTTTTTATGCCCAGGAATAATATCCCTCAAGAAACCCTGAGTTTTGAGGGGCAGAGGCTGTTCAGAGGATAATGGTTGAGTGCTTATGGCCCCATACTAGAAATACTTCTGGAAGAAAACTGGTTATTTGGATTTTACAGGCTGTTCATCCAAAAAGAACTGGAGTGTAAAATCACTGCCCAAGTGAAAAAGCAGGCAAAAGGGCAAAGCTGTGCTAATGGAGGATTTTCACTCCCAGGCACAGCAGAAGGGACATTAATTGGTGAAAATAAGGCTGGAGGTCTGTTAGCAGCCTGTGTACAGGAACGCAATTTAATCCAGGACCTGCAGATATCAATAAGAAATGGAACAATATTAGAGATCATATCACAGTGTAGAGGATAACGCTGAGGACACAAAGGCAGCTTAGAAATAGATATGTCCTAATCACAAAAACTCAATACTTAGTGCAGAAAAGAGGTTTTCTTCATTAAGGTGAAGCTTCTATTGTGTGTTGGGACAGAACAGGCTGCTCCCCAAAGCTGGATGTAAAAATTCATGGTTCTTAAGTCTTGGCAGAGGTTTTCAAAGATGCCTAGGAAATTATAATGCCCAATTAAATAGGAACTGGTCTCCAAGTCCCCTAGGCGGTCCTGAAAATCACAACTGCTTCGTACTGTGTCTGATTTTTGGTCAGATTTTTCCCCACTGCTTCCTTTTGCTTTCCTCTTCCAGCACTGACCCCAGCTCCTGCTGGCACAAACCTCTGGCTGGAGCCTGAGCCAAATAGCAGGGCTTTGAAACATGGCATCTCAAGCAGCCTCAGCAGGGAGAGGAGAGAGGATCATCTATCCCTGCTGAGGCCATTCAGAACTGAATCTGTGGCAGCCCTTGCACACCAGCCAATCACTATTTTTTCACCAGGCACTTCCCTCTCACTTTTGGCCCATTTTTGGACCTCTGAGATGGAAACATGAAGCCGAACTAGCAGCAAAAAAGCAGGTTGTTGTCCAGTGAAGTTAAGAAGTGTGAGATCTAGTGTCAGTGTTGGGTTTTTTTTTTTCTTGGTTGACGTCAGCATTTCACACGCACGCACCTGTTTGGGCTATGACTTCTGGGCTACACATCAGGTCTGGCAGAGATGACAGGGAGGTATGTCCTTCAAGGCAGAGGATGCTTTGCAAAGGAGGTTTAGATGAAGCTGAGCACGTCCTACGGAGCAGGGCGCTTGGGACAGAAGGTGAGACTATAGAGAGGCAAGTCCCCAGCACACGTGATCTTCTGCTGAAGCAAGGTCCCCAAAGAGCTTTAATTGACGTAGATGAATGTCGTCCTTTTGTTCTCTTCTCAGTTATTCCACGCCAAGCAGTGTTGAATCATGACCTGCATCAGTATCAGTCCTCTTCTTCAAGCTGGGTGCAGGCTGGCTGGGAAACCATGCCCAAAGCACTCTCGCTGTAAGAAAGACAACAGATGAATTGAGAAAATTGGATCATTTTTTAATATATCTGTATCATTTCACTCTATACATTGGAGCCTTGCATTGGTCACCAGCAGGTCACAGGCTGGTTTCCTCCTTCCCTTCTTGCTGCTGGGAGAAACTAACTGGCTACCAGAGCTTGCTCTTTTTTGCCTCTGACTGAGAAGTGTGTTGCAACCACAGAAAAAAAACTAGGACAGGGTGCCTTGGGGCTTTTCTGGCCTGTCCCCTTGTCCAAGATTGAATTTCTCTGAATTATTTGGGATCAGGAGGGAGATTTTTCCACGATCAGCCAATGCTATGGACCATATCAGTAAAAGAAGGTAGGGAGCTTCTTTGTACTCTAGCTGGGACCCCCTGAGAACTTTGCTAAGACCTTGCTCTCCCCACCCACCCTCAGCAGATCCACACCAGGAAGGGACTGTACCCAAGCACAGAAGTGAGGGAAGTCTCCACCTAGTAAAGGCTTGGAATAAAGGAAATGAGGAAAAAAGCCTCATTATTTTGGACATGTTAAAATAGACTTGCAAGGGAACAGGGAGGAAAACTAACCCTGAATGTGAATAGAATCATCAGTGTCATCTAAGACAGGCGCAGTATCACAAGCTTCCCTTGGAGCCACCCTCCAACAGCACCTTTAAATACCACAGACTTAGGCTGAAATTTAGTTGTGGCCAGAGCACTGCTGTCCTCTTGCCTGTCTCTTGGTTTTCCACTAACCCCTCCACTCCACCCTTCTCATCCCAATCCCCACCACCTGCTACCAGTGACTATTGCTTCCCAGCTTTCCTTATCCTCCAGATCCTTCTACTCTTTCCATAGCCCTGGAGTTCTCAAGCTCCTCTTTGAGCATGCAGCAGGCTGAAAACACGCTGGTAGATCCCAGGAGTGACATGTAGATCCCTGTTTGACTTGTGTGAGGCTGTGGTGCCAGGCACCCCAGTGGGATCTAGGGAGGAGATGTGTCCTTGCATGAGCAGACATTGCTTTTGGAAATACTTGGAGAGTGGTAATGCAAGAAATACAGCTAAGCAGGATGACAGCTCTTGCAGCCAACAAGAAGGTATATCTTGTAGACGTGTTTGGCTTGAGTGTTATGCTCCTCGATGCCTGAACTTTCTTTTGTATGGGTTTGTAAAAATGTCATATCCACCTGCCACGTTTGGCAAATGAGAAATAACAGCTTTCCCTATCGAACAGCTGGTGTCTCTTGTTCAGTAAAAGATACGCCACGTGTTACAAAAATGCCTGCAGTCCTGCTTTCAAATCCGTGTGAACAGTTCCCAGTCTGCTGCCTTTGTTAGGTGCTAGGTTATGTTCAAGTCAAGATTACGGCGCAGAGTCACAGCCTACGAGCGAGGTAAAATTTCAGAATGAGTGAAATAAATGTAATATGTGCCCTGATTAGGGGAGAAATACACATGGAGTGAGTGCCAGCTCTCCAAGCGGGCTGGAAGACATGCGATTATTTATTTGTGGTTCTGACAAGAAGGGCCTGTACCCTTTTGTCTGTGTCATTTGTGTGTGCATCACCTGCACACCTAGCAAGAAGTGATAATGACCTCAAGCAAGTTTCCATTCAAAGGGAGGCTTTATTCTCCCTCCGTCCCAGGCTCCCAGAGACTGGGACAGGCTCTGGAGCTTGGGCAGGATGGAAGCCCGCATTTTCGCAGACAAATGCTTTTGTGTAATGGTTTTCCTATACCTTATCTTAAAGAACAAAATTACTTTTGGAAAGAAACTTGAGTGAAGCAGCGAACTTCTTCTCTGCTGAATGAGGGGATTACTTTTTTTTTAATACTCCAGAAGGCAGATAGCTATGTATAGGTATTTTGGTGAAAGTTGTGACATGCTGCCACACTTCAATGCAAACGAGCAGAGGTTTCCTTGGCCAGGCAGGCAGAAGGGTAATGAACTCCCATGGCTAAAATCTGGAGAGGAGTGAGTATAATTAGCCATTGGAATCACTTGCCCAGGGATATAATGGATTCGTTTTAACTCAATGCTTTCAAATCTTCTTTCTGACACGCATATTGTAGCTCCACCAGCTGTTTGGGGTTTGCTATAGGAGTCACCGGGGGGAAATTGTATTCCCAGAAATTCCTGTCTTTTGCAGGAGCTCAGACTCGCTGATTATAGGGTCCCTTGTGGCCTCAAAATATCTAAATAATTCTTCCCCCTTCGTGCTCTGCCTGGATAAAGGCCAAAAGGCATCCAGCACTTGAAAACCCTGCGTGCATTTCTGCGCAGTCAGGCGGCAGCGGCAGCTGATAATTGCACCTGAAAACATCATAGACTGGTTTAGGTTGGAAGGGAAAACACCCGCATTTCTCAGTTTTATTCCTATATTTTGAAACTTAGAGCTGAACGGGAAGGTAGACCAAGACGTCATCGTTTAAAATAAAACCCCGGTGGGTTCGGGCCGGGGCTGGGGGGGATCTGGGAGGGTTGTGCGGGTTGGTGGGT
>VXBJ01006697.1:154784-165631 GCA_013400055.1 Nycticryphes semicollaris | reverse complement strand
CGCGCAGGGGCCGGGCGTGCGGCCGCGCTGCAGCGCAGCCCGGGCAGCGGGTACCGCCGTCCTGGGAAGGTCATCGCGGCCGGAGCCGGGGCCGTGGTCACCGGCGATGGTGGCGACCGGGGGACTCCGCCGGCCGCGGGGCTGAGGAGCCGGCGGGAAGGAGCTGCGGGGCGAGAAGATGGCTACTCCCGCGGCGGGAGGTGGGCCCTCGCCCCCCGCCGGCCCGCCGCGCCTTCGCCAGGTGGGTGCGCGACACGCGTGTCCCCTACACGCGTGGAACCGGGGGTCGGGGACTGTCGTCGGGACCAGTGGGGCTGCTGCGGGGATATCCCCGGTGGGCGGGGGACCGAATACCGGGAGCCGAGCGGTAGCGGATGGAATGATGGATGCTTGTCTATTCTGCTCGTTGTTTGATTGGAAAAAAAAACCCAAAACCGTAAAATTACGAAAAAATGCCTCCAGCCACCCCAAAATAATTTCCAGGCACCTGCACAGGTGTGCTCCTGTGGTCACACACAGAGAGGAAAGCGTGTGCGCGCACACACCAACACGCACACACACACACGCACACATGTGTGTAACTTCACACAGCGGTGGTGCAGCGCGGTGTAATTTGTGGTGCATCACTGCTGTTGCAGAGCATACCGACAGGCATGGGTAAAATCTTAATTAACGTAATGCAGCAATTTTTGAGTGGCTGTTCCCCCTCTTGCTGGAAAAAAAAATTCCGTGCCTGCATCTCTCTTGCAAGAAGAGAGCTGGGGTTGGTTTGCAGTGGCTGCTGCATTAATTTACATTTGGAGTGGTGAAGTTGGTGGCAGGAGGTGTTTGACGTTCTCTGGTATGGCTGAGCTGATGGGGGGTCCTGAGGGGCTCCACGCCACGAGCACTTCATGTCTCTGGAAAATGAGAGAAGCAGAAACGGAGGGACACAAGTGCTGGCGTCTTCAGTTTGCTCTCCTAAGGCTGTAGTGTTGCTGTGGTGAGATTAATGAAGAAAAAGCTGTTGCAAAGGAGGATTCCCGATGAGTAATCAGATTAGCATAGTATTTATGTACTCAAACATAAATCCAAATATAAATCTCATCCTACTCCTTTTTTTTTTTCTTTTTTTTTTTTTTTTTTCTTTTCATTTTCACTGAGTAGCTGGTGCTGCCCTTGATGAGGAAATCTCAAGGGTCTGCACTTGGGACAGGCAACTGAAAGTTCTGAGGAGTGTATAAACCCTTGATGCACTGGAAGTTTGAGCTGGGTGACTTAAGCAAAAAGGTCTTTGTGTGGGTTTGCTTCTGACCCTGTCTGGAAATGCCCCAAGAACAGCCGCCCCCCTCACACCCATGTGTTCTGGCATTTCCCGTACCCTTCCCCACTGGACACTGGAAGGAAAAAAGTGTCTGATTTTATTATTTAGCCGAGTTTGCCTGTAGGAGGGAGAAAAATGAGCAGGGATCTCTCCAGTTTATTGGCAATCTGTACTAGGTGCAATCGGCAGTACCAGCAGGACAGATGCAGAGTGTCGGGGAGAGTAAAGAAGTTCCAGGTAGTAAAGGAAAGACCTGGCAATGAAGACCCCAAACACCAGGGATTCTCATGAAACTTATGTATAACTTGCTCCACGTGCTGCCTGGAACCAGGTTGGCAACGTCCTTCCAAGCAACAACCAAGACTCTTGGTGACAGCTTCCTCCCTGCCATGATCCTGCGTGTTTTGAACTTCTGCTTTCCATGTGAAACGTGAGGTTGCCAGTTATGTATTTTGATTAGCAAGCAATTGTCACCGTTAATAGTGCTTAAGAACAAGCAGTTGTCACAAGCCACTGATGGAGACGAAGCCCTGCTAGGCTGCCTTCAGCTTGGTAGTTTCGAACACGGGAACAATTTGATTTATTGAGAAACAAATAAGGCAGTCAAGGGTGAAAAAGAGCAGCCCCTGCCCCGACCTGGAATACAGCGCTGGGAAGGATCCAGCACATCCAGCAGCAAACCCAGTCCTTTGGAGCATTCCGAATTGACTTCTCATGGGGTTATTCATTTTACATGAGAATGAAACGACAGTGTAATATCCTGAATTAGTATATGGAAATTGCTTATGAAAAAAATTGACTGCTACAGTTGTTTTATTGCTTTCCTATGCACTTTGTCCACTCTATATTTAGGATTATTTTTAATTGCGTTTAGAAAGAAATCGCCCATCAGACATGTTTCTGAACTATGGCTGTGGTAGAGTTCAGTATTTATTTGAATTTTTGCTGCCCTTCAATAAGATAGCATACATACTGCTTATTGGATGACCTTCACAGGCATTTAAAAGTCCGTGAATAAGTGCCCAAAGCCACTCAAGGCCAAGGTAAAGAAGGCAACAATGGCTGAAGAGAATCAATTTTTCTATAAATCACTACCAGCCTCCCACTTTGCCGAGCATCCTTAGGAGGGAAGCAGAATAGACTTGGGAGAATTCAAAACGAAAGGGAACTCATCTGCTTGAAACCATTGTACTGACTATTTTGTTAGCACGATGTGCTTATCACAATAACCCTTAATGAAAACTGTAATCGGCAACATGCTGAATTCCTGCTACTCTGGGGCCTCTCTGAGGTCCTTCACATTCCTTCTGTCTCGCAGGTTGATAACGAAAGCCATTGAAGAAGCTGCTTGAACCGGCGTTAAATTTGTGGAGTTTTTACTATGTCTTTCAGTCAATTTAAGAGATCTGTGAATCTGTCCTTTATAGTAAACATATATCTGGGGATGAGTGCAGAACTGAGGCCATTGTTTGTGTCCGTGAGCTGTGAACTTGTTTTAGCAAGAACTGTATTTTACCTTGAACACCTGAGTCGCACCATTTAAGTTGTGCTTAAACCACCCTTCGCTGAGCCACGTACTGCAGTCAGATACCAGTGAAATTTGTTATGTAAAGCCTAAGAATGTACCAAACAATCAGTAGCTGTTGTATATTACATCACTGGAGACCATCGTGTTTGAAATGGGACGGATGTTGTTTCTCTTGTTAGCAGCCACATGAGTTATTTCCACTTTTCTTCCTTCTAGTTGCCAATGCTGTACTTTTCTTGTCAAAAGAAAATTTTAACACTTATCCTCATGTTAAGAAATACAACTGTATTAATAAAAATTGCAAACCAGATACTAGGTGTCTTGCATCAAAACACTTGATCTGTAGAAGAAACAGAGCAACAAAAATAGTATCAAAGGGAAAAACTGGGATGGTAGGTTGATGTTGTGTGGTGGATCCATGATTAAATGAACCCTTTTATGGGTCTCCCACTGCCTGTTTGCCAGGCAGGTCCCTTCTTCCAGCCTCTGAGGAAGCTATTCCAGTGTTTCAACTCCACTTGTGCAGCAGGGTGCACCACGCCACAACACCCTCCTCAGCCACCACAAATGTGCCAGCGAGGGGCATTGCCATTTCTCCTGACCCTCCACACTGTAAAATCAGGTTGGCTTCAGAGGAACAGATTCAGGTTACTGTATTAGGACCCTGACTGATGGATTAAAAGTTGTTCAGAGTAAGAAAGAAGTGACTGAAGGTACAAAAGGATAGAGATCATACCAGGGTTCAATACTGATTGTCTGAACAACCCAAAGATTTCAATGAGGAATCCTATTTAATTTGGTGTTGTGGTTTTACGTGGGAGCATTTCTGTGAGTAAAATAAAGGAAACGGGTGTAAAATCCCCTCTTACTATTTCCTAGGAAATGTTTTTAATCCATTGAAATTGCAAGCTGCCTAACTGATCAGCAGGGAAAATGTACAATAATAATTGTACTGTTTACAAGGCAACATAAAATTAAGGTAGTTTAGTGCTTTGGACTTGAGCTGAGTATATGTCTCAGCTTAAAGAGAAACAGGCCAGCAATATTAAAACTTGTGAATACTGTATTGAACAACACTAGTTCTATGATTTAGTGAAGAATCTGAAGAACACCTTCATGAGAAGAGGTGGAATGTCCTCTCACTAATCTTGTAGGTGCTTTGAAGGGCTAGTATCTAATGACTAGGAAAAGTGAAAATTAAACTGAGGTACAGGTATGCAAATATATTGTGCTGTACAATGAGTTCAGTGCATAGATAGCTTAGAAATGGCAACATCAGCCAAGGGATTCCCACATCACTGACACTCAGACTGTTTTGGGATCTGTGTTTGAGACCTTGTCTCCTGTTGTAAGTGTCCCACCCAGGGCTATCTGCCGTGGCACGTAGGTGCTGCTATCCTACTGCACCTCTGACCACGCATGAATAAATGGATGATTTTCATCCATCATCTGATACAAAAAGAAAGCACGCAGTAGTGTCATTTACTGTGATGTAACTGATTGCAGTCAAAGTTGCTTATCATCGAGCAATGTACACAGTAATTTTCTGATGTCATGCCATTATTGATCCCCCTGAAATGCCTTTATTCCATAGAATTGTCTTTTGGTAAAAGACCTGTCTGTAAAATTGTGCCTGGAACTAGAAGTTCTAGAAGTTCTCCTTTTACTATTCAAGCTCTTCCCCCCTCCCCCCCCTCTCTCTCCCCTTTGTTCTTGAAATATTGTTAGACGTATTTGGAAATCAAAAAGGATCCTGGAGTGCTGAACTCAAGGCTTGGAGTGAGAACCAAGACTGGAGAGAGAGGACCCATCATGGTGTTCAGAAGAAGAGTGCTGGTATGGATGCAGAACAGAGCTCCTGTCATTCTGTTTCTCTGGGGATGTTTCCGTGGCAAAATTGTCCTGTATCACAAATCCGTGAGAGCAGGACATTTACCTGAATACTTAAGAGAGTGGAATATGAGACCTCCATATTCCTTCATATTTCACCTCGTTGGTAAGAGAGTCAAGGTCACTACAAGCAGTTGAGATCGCTGGCAATAAGGAGTATGTCTGGCCTTGTGTATTGTGCCAAACATGCCTCTTGGATACTATAGGAATTCATCTCTCTGCTCAAATTAGACAATTTTTCAATCAGATGACATCAACTCTAACAGATGTGCTCTAACTGGTATGAGGTCTCTACCTGGAGCTTGACAAAAATCTGTCACATGGAACATTTCAATTGGCATGTGGGACAGCAGGAACTAGATTTCTTCTTTTTATTTTCTCAAGGAGTTTTCCCCTGCAAGTCTACTGGAACTTATCCCTTACTGTTTTATATGTTTCTCACAAGAAGGAGGAAAAAACAAACTCTCTTAGAAACTTGTATGCCCCTCTAGTGTTAGAGGGCATCTTCTGGACCATTTATACCACTGACTATTCATATGCTCCTGGTGTCCTTGGTTCTTCCTTTTCCAGCCCACTGCTCTTTATCCCAGTCCCCAGGGTTCTCCTGCTGCAGGACACTCTTTGTTCCCGCTTTGTCCCCTGGGATTTGAGGATATTTGAAGCTTCTCGTTCCGTGGGTGGTTTAGATTGATGTCCCTCCCAGCTCACCCTTGCAGCAGTTTTGCTTTGCACAGTATGTTGTTTGCCTACACCTCTTGGCTGACACAGATTATATCCCATCATTTAAAAAATTAGATCATTTTGAATTCCCCATTTTCTAAGTTTCTTTGAACTTTAATTTGATTCAAGCTTATTTGTGATTTTACCTACTGCTACTGTGAAGGATTAGAAGTAATTTGTTCAGAACTAGAACGACTTGAAAATCAGCATAGTGAAGCACTCGCTTGGGAGTAAAGACAACATCTATCAAAATGAACATTTCTATTTCAGTGAACCACGTATGCCATATCAAAGGGAAAAGGGTGCGAGAAAATGTCTTCTCGCTGACTTGAAATGATGAAACAATGCATGATGAACTTGTTGCATAATAGATGTAGGCTAATGTAAGAAAAAGTAATTGCAGTTAGTGCATAAATGACTACCCGTATCTAGATTACACAGAAAAATGACTATGCTACAGTGTTACTTAGGTTGCAAAATCCAGCACTTCATAGTTGCAAGGTAACAGATTTAATGACTATGCAATCTTAATTGTGTCCTCTTCTGTGTCTGTCCTTTACCCTGAATTGGGCTCTGGAAAAAAAAAAAAAAGTTTAAACGATCACAAAATTAGAAACTGAATTATGATATATGGTAACACACTGTAGGATAACAAAGTTCTCCTGTCACCTGGGAGGATGGATGGGAAGAACATCCAAACTTAGCGCTGGCACAGTGCAAAGCTGGTGTTTGGAGCAGGGAAAGCCTAAGAGGGATGCTTTCTAAAAGCAAATGCAACCTCAGCTAGAATGTCAGTCTGCTGCTTACAGTTCAGCTCAGTATTTGTGTGTCAGTCACCTGAATAAACAACCTCGAGGCAGGCAATAGAGATACTGGAGCATTTTGGTTTTTTGTTTGTCTTTTTTTTTTTTTGTTTGTTTGTTTTTTTTTTTTTTAAAGCAGCAAAATTCTCCATAATGAAAATCTAGTATACGCAAAATTACAGCCAGTCCTTGGTATTCAGCCCTATTTCTGTGCCATACAGTGATTGAAATGTTTAGCCTGCGAGACTGCTCCTTGGTTGCTTTTAGTCAAAGGGTTGCTCCGAAATTGTGAAAATTAACAGATCCGCTTGATCACACATGAGATTCTAAAATGAGGAAACTGCACTGAATTGTCCCTGTTTATGCAGAAAACATGTGCAGAGATTCAACTCTTGCCATGCAAACCGTTTTAGTTCAAGCCAGCATTTTCAGCCTGCTGTGAAGGGGAAGAATTAAAATTTTTTAATCCATTTATGTTCCAATCGGGTCTCTTTTCATTACTTTTCAGTAGGGCTGGGCTGACACATCACCCCTTGGAGCTGAGGGGATGGATAGTTGTGTGACTCCAGCTCAGCAACCTGCTTCAGGGCCCTGGTAATTACACCCAGCTGGTGCTAATTGTTCACAGTTAGGTCCCTCACACAGAGGTCCTGAACTCACCTGATCACCTCACCCTGTAACCACTTAGAAAGTCCGTGAAGGCAGCTGAAGCATTGCCTTAGAAGGCTTTTTGCTGTGTGGGGGAGAGGCTGTTTGGTGGTGCTCATAGAGGTAGGGGTTTTATTTCATTTTTTATATAAATGCTTAAGAAAAAGGGGTTGAATTTAAGGGCTGTAATTTAATGCTGATTACTGTGGTGTTATTAGATTGACTGTATTTATGCTTCTGATCCTCTGTGGCTGTTATGAAGTTTCTTTGCGTGCTCTGTGATTCTGTTGTGCTAAGGAAGGTGGTTTAGTGGTGGGTTTGGCAGTGTTAGGTTTACTTGGACTTGAGGATCTTAAAGGCCTTTTCCAATTTAAATGATTCTATGATGCTGTGTTTCCTAATGCATATGTATATATCTTACTAAAAGAGTAGAATGTTTAGGAGTAGCTCAGTTTAGTTTGTTTTTTCATTTGTTTTATGTGGCTTTGAGTATTTCTTGCTGTTGGTGAGTTTGGTTGTTGGCTTTTTGGTTGGTATTTTTTTTTCCTCCCTTACAAGGCTTGTACATGACAATGTTACTGAAGATTTCTGGCTGTTGCTGTTAAATTTCTGATCAAGGAGTCATTGGAGATGCCCCTTGTCCTGGGGGCTGGCTGGACTGGGGGACACGGAACCTTCTGGGCTGGGGGGCTGCCTGCCATTTTCATAGAATGAATCACAGAATGGTTTGGGTTGGAAGGGACCTTGCAGTAGACAATGTTGCTCAAAGCCCCATCCAGCTTGGCCTTGTACATTTAAGGAATGGGGCATCCGTGGCTTCTCTGGGCAACCTGGGGCAGTGCCTTGCAGTAAAGATTTTTTTTTTTGTAATATTTTATGTAAATCTCCCCTCTTTCAGTTTAAAACCATCATGCTCATCTTGTTGCTCTACTCCCTGATAAAGAGTCCCTCCTTATCTTTCCTGTAGACCCGTTAGGTACTGGAAGGCTGCTATAAAATCTCCATGAAGTCTTCTCTTCTCCAGGCTGAACAACCCCAATTCCCTCAGCCTGTCCTCACAGCGGAGGTGCTGTAGGGCTGCCTGCCCCATATCCAGGCTGTGGCCGTGTCCTCCTGTCAGGGTGTGCTGAGCTGGGAGTGGGAGCAAATACCACAGCTGGCTTTGGAAAAAGCAGCATTTGTGTGCCTTGTGTCCAAGAGGATTTGTTTCTTAAGTTAGTTGTTAAATAGTGCTTTATACCCGTCAGTAACTATAGGGGAAAAAAGCAACTACCCCACCCCACCCTGAAGCCTCAGCACAAACTGTGGGTCTTTCCATGCTAAATGCTGTTCGCTACACATCTGATATGGAAACACAACTTGTTGCCCTTAATATTTGTATCATTGTTGCATTCCAAGGTTAGACCTTTGCAGAATAATAATAGTGTTTGCTGTGGGACATCAAAGCAGTCATGGTGAACGTGCTGTGTTTGTATTTAAGTTTTATTATGAAGTATTTCTTGTGAAATTTCCTTTGTATGTGATTTTAGGTTTTATATGAAGGAGACTTGCTGTGAGATGCTGCCTGAGAAACCCCGATGAAGTGTTTGGGCTGAGAGAAATCTATATTTATAAACAGCAACTGGTAAATGGGCTCAACAAGTCTCCTAGCTGACTGTCAATAAAGAACTGAGTAACAGAGTGTGGAAAATACTTGACTAAACACAATATGTTCTGTACTGATGGCCGTCCTTTCTTTCTCCTTTGTCCTGAAGTGCCCGATTGTCCTTAGAGGGATGGTGAGTAAGCTGGGACTTAGAAACGACTGTTGTATCTGGCAGGGTGTAGACTTCAAGATGTAACTGTATTCTATACTCCTTATTCTTCAGAAAATAAAAATACTCAAGTAAAAGGGACAGGGGAGAGGTATAAACTCCTGTTTGCTCCTCTGCGGGGGTTTATGACCTTGGGTAGGGAAAACAGGCTGTATCCAGAATCTGTTGTGGGTGCTCAGAGAGATTTTTTTTTTTAAGAACAGTGCAAGTGGGTGGCTGGCTGAAACAGTCTGATAATGTTCCTGTTGGAAAGCTTTAGAGCTGGTAACTGGCCTTACTAAATGTCTCTGGAATAATATTGTGTGGGAAATGGGTTATAAGTGCAGTGCTGCAGACTTTCAGAACTGAGAATGCAATGAGGTGAAATTTTTCTTTCACTTGAGCAAAAACTATTTTTTTCTCGCTGTCTTTATCATGTATTATGAGTGAGTAAATAATGCAGAGTGCTTGATGTCCTGATGTTCTTACAGTAATTGGCTGAAGGTGCAGACCAGGCTGGTGGTTGCTAAACCCTCGATGGACAGACAGCAGCAGTAGCACGGCAGCTTTGCTAATGGGATTATGGCAGTCATGTTGGAGTCGTGCTTCACTCTCCCCGTTCCTCAGCATGCAAAATTACAACCATGAGAGCTGAAGTGTTTGTGAAAGTCACTTTGGGGAATACTGTTTAAATACACGCTTTCTGTGAGTTGTCTAATGATATCCTAGGATAATATTTGTATCGTTTTTTTTCCCCCTCGTTCTGTGCCATAATTGCTGGGATCAACTATGTGCAACAGCTCTGCATTTTCAGATTTAATCAAGTTAAAACTCTGGTCAAGTTGTACATTGCATCTGAGATGCCCAACGTGAAGAAAAATAGGTTGCATTGAGCTGTGGGATGGCACAGTACTTAAAGCACAGTTATTTGTTGTATCTGCTTGTATATTTTTGTTTGTGTGTGTTTTTTTTTTTTGTTGTTGTTTTTGGCGATCTAGTCCTAAAATATTTTCATTTATCGGCAGAACTTGATTGCTCTTATAGAGTATTAAGAGTACAGTATGTAATGGGGCAGTTACTTGAGACTTCCTATATTAAAGGGATCTTTGTTTATGCAACAAGGATTCATTCACCAACACACACACATCCTGCCCTGAAAAATATTTTGGAAAAGTGTTTGCCTTGTTAACTCTTTGCGTTCAATTCTACTGGTGTATATAAAATGATGGCTACAGGAGATTAGGTTAATGACCTCTCCCTTCTAGGAGTTCTCTGTCAATGGTCTTTTGACCATTCATAACCAAGGTGAGTTTCCAGAAGTATCGTGCTGTCTTTGGTAGTAAAGTTGTGCTTGCTGAAAACTAGCATGGAGCTTTATGAAATGCACACCTTCAGGAATTTGAGATTCTATTTATTAAGATAATCTGAGTGTTTTAAGGTTATTTTTCTGGGGTAGGGAGTATCGCTGAGGGGCCCCAGTCCTCTTGTGAAGCTTACACATCTGCTGCCATGGAGATGACCGGCTCCTGTGTGCTAAGGTCCAAGCTGGTAGTGGCATAACTGTCATCCCATTCTTCATTGCTTTTCATATTTGTGCTTCTCTAGGCAGTTAATTTTGCTGACATCCTTGTATCAGGTATTACATGCACTCTTGCTTGTTCTAAATGTGTTAAAGTTCATTAATTAAATAAAAATGACAGATGCATTTCACAACAGAATAAATGGGAGAAGCATTTGATCCCCCTGGTGATGTCTCTTTGCAAGCAGAGTTGAGCATGTACACCAATATACTCCCATGGCTGTTGTGAGTGGAGTGACTTCATGGGAGGCACAGAGTCACCTGAGGAAATGGTGTGTGACCACAAGTCCTGGCAGTCTTGCAAAAGGTGTGAGAGGTCTTGAGATAAGTTCTATGTCCTGTTAGAGAACTTCCATCTCGTGGGATGTTGCCAAACATCTGATGGATAGGAAAGTATTTCAAGCATTCAAGCTAGTGAAATGGTGCTGTAAATACTCTTATTGTTTATGTTAGGTCTAATGGCGAAGTACTGACTTGAGTCTAGAATGAGGTTGTCCATGAATTGTGAATTCATCTTCTCCTGCAGGCTTTCTGAATGTGGCAGTGATTTGTTGTGTTTTTTTTTTTTTTTCTAAGCAAAAAA
>VXBJ01006697.1:132739-154777 GCA_013400055.1 Nycticryphes semicollaris | reverse complement strand
AAAAAAAAAAAAGTAATTCTAGATTACTTACCTACTTATATGTGTATATTCAGAAAACATCAAACCGAGGGCAATTTAAATTTTACAACTCCCATGCACCGTTAGGAATAGCAGGCACCCCAAATCTTTGGTTTAAAACAAAACAGAAAGATCCCATCTCGGCAGATGCACCGCCCCACATATGCAATGCCAAAAGGAGAAAATAAACTTTACAGTTCATTATGAACTGGGGTGTTTTGTATATGATCTAGGCTAGTAACGTGACCAGAACTCTTCTGAAGTATCCTTTGTTTGCTATTTTACTGTGCTGCAGCTATGTGAATTGACTGAGACTGGTTTTTTTTGTTTATTATTTTATCTTTCTAAAAATCTAGCTTTTTTTCCTTCCTCTTCTCAGGGCGGAATGGCTGCCAATACTTCGTTGTCTGTGACCCTCAGCTGTTGCTCTCAGGAATGTGGCTTCGGTTCCAAGGGCGGTGGGTGATGGAGCCCATAGTCCCCTCTGATGTGCACTGTAGGCGAGTGTGGCGCGGGAGCTGGCAGGGAGAGGGGCAGGACTCGGTCATGGGAAGGGAACTCTCTCGTGACTGCACGAGAGCTTTCTGGGAACTTGAACTTGCTCAGGCTGGACGCTGTTGTCCTGGCCTCCATTCAAGACAGTATTTTAGCTCTTGCCGAGAGCAGCAGCTGGTGAGTGCACAGAAGCCAAAGCCTGTTGGTTCGCCTGCGATAGCAGACAGGAACATCACATGCTGCATCTACAGCTCTTGTAACACTGTAAACTTGGAGAATTTTTAGGTCTAGATCATGTCACTAGTAATTTAGTCTTGGACTTCCTACAAATAGCCTTCTGTCTTTGAACCTGCTCTTTAAGGTTCAATTTCTGGGCGTTATTTCTGTCGCAGCTGGGGATTTGTTCTGGAAATGCTTTACCTTAAATCACTGTTGGGTTCCTTGTTGTCTCGGTAAGCGTTCTCTGCTGGCTGGTATTTCTCAAGGCAGATGTTCCAAGCAATTTTAGGACTTCTTGATATGCACAGTGTTGGAGTACACCAGAAGAAAACAGAAAATAGGGCTGACACTCCTCCTCCTGGTCTGATTTTTCTTCTGACTTTGCCTTATCAGGGACCAGGAACACAAGTGATTTTTTTTTTCCAGGTGAAAATTCACCCCAAGTGAATATGTGTCAGGACAACCTTCTTCAGATTTTACTGAGAGGAAGGACTGGCTGTTTCTGAGGCCCATAATATCCTGGAAGTGCTGAGTAATACATCCTCCTGCTGCTGGGTCAAAACCTTGCCTGAGCAAAGTTAATTCTAAGGCTGTAAGTTCCAGAACAGCCCCTTTTGAGTTGCCAGATCCAATTTTCTTGTGTATCTGTTCGTAAACAGCTGTAGGATCTTAGGGAAGGTCTTCAGAGGAAGAGCCTGCGTTCCTGCTATTTGAGGACTTGTTGTCTCATTTGCATTGGAGGAATACTAAGTTGTTAAGGGTGTGTGATCTCACCATTAAAGGGGAAAATGTATGTTCAGCAAAACCCTGTTTTATATTAATCATCACAATGGATGACTTGGTGAAGCAAGCAAAGAACTAAACTAAGTTAGTTTCCAGTAATTCTCTTATAGTAATGGTGAAGTTCTAAGTATGCAATTGGAGAAAATTATTTATAGAAAAAGGGGCAAGAACAACAGAAAATCTTAAGGTTTTGTGACACTAAAAAGCAAAAGAGGGAAGCTTTATGGTTCTCATAACAATGGCTAGATAAGTCAGAGCAAGCAATGAGCAAAAAGAGTTGGCTATAAATACTTAGAAATAAAAGTACCTCTACAAAACTCCTGTTGGCTCCAGTGTCTGCTAGTTCTCTTAGAGAAACTATAATTAGTGTATAGCACATGTCTATGAAGTCTCTATAAAAGCATTTTGCTTGACATGTTTTGGATGTGTTCTTAAGATTTGGTAAGTTGGTGGGCAGGCACCATAGAAAATTGATTGGTACTCAATTTTTATAATATGAAATTCCTTACTAAGCATGGGCTAATGGGTGATAACCTCTTATCACTCAGATTAATACTGCTCCTGACAGGTAACTTATTTGCTCCTGGTCTTGGCCCCTGTGTCTGGACTATGCTATTGTAGCTCCCTGGAGGTTCAGGTTGAAGGCCTTAACTACTCCAGCTGTTTGACCTTGGTCTTGGCATCTTCCTGGGGACTGTGAAGGAGCACTGCAGTTGAAGGGCTGGGGAATCCTTTATGGAGCAGGGGTGTTGAGCTCTTGCTGTGTGCTTCTGGTGGTGTCTCTGGGTGCTGTTTGGGTAGCCTGTTGTCTGTTTGGGTTGTCTGTTTATGGTAGCACATGAATCCAACAAGGCAGGAGTTGACAAATCCCACCAGACAACCTAGTGTTGTGTGGTGCAATATTCCCTCATAAGTTCTTCAAGGCTCTGTGGCTCAGATAGCAAGCCCTTGCTGGCTAGGCTTGGCTCTGTAGCTTTCTAGTCATCATTTCAGGTGACAGCCACATGTACCAATGTGGATGCAAAGGTATAAGAAGTCATTGTCAAAGTTTTATGTTATTGGCTGCACTTGTTGAAACTGGGGTCTCCATCTGCAGTGGTATTTTAAGAAATATCAGATTGCCTGGAAGGCCACTCAATACAGTATAGAGGTGAGGTGCAAACCTTTGCATCTACAAGTGTGGTGGTAGAAAGCTGTAACGTGACCTGAAACAGACTTCACTGCAACTAAACATAGTCTGGTATTCTCGGCACCTGTCAGCCTGCCATTACTGTGCCTGTTTCAGGGAGGTTCATCTAAACCCAAATCTTTATGTGGAGTTAGCTTCCACATGGATGAGAGGTAGTTTGCTTGCCGCCTTAGCTTTGTTAATGTAAAATTATTTAACCCCCTTGGTGGATCTGCCCTTTGAGGCATTTGGAGCTGAGGAGATAGCGAACCTCCACTCCTTCTGTTGTCCCATTGAGCTCTAATCTGGCTTAGTGCCAGTGGGAGCTTTAGACATTGAGGTTTACTGGTGCATCGTCAATGTGCAGCGTATAATGTCTCTTCCCTGTAGCAGTTTCACCTGGAAGTATGGATGTATGGCATCTGTGATTTTTTTTTTTTAAATTTTTTATTTCCTTTTCATTAAGGTTTTGCAGAGTTAATGCAGAGATTAATTTCAGTCTTAGAAAATTGCTGAGCAACATCATCATGGACTTGGGGTTTTTTTTTGGGATTAATAATAGAATGACCTCATGATTCTGATGCTAATTATGATCTATCAATTTGAAATGCTAGAAACGCCATGGACTGTAAAACAAGCTCCAAGTCAACTCCAACTTCATCCAATACTGTTGCTGTAACAAACCAACCTAAGAACATAAACCAATTATATGTCCAGTCCCGTTGCTATTTAACAAGGAATTGAGGAGTTTGGTCACCTTAGTTTCAGCTACAGCTTAAAATCCCTTATAAGTCTGTGTTGCTTCTGTAAAAGTTGTGAAATGAGGATTCACTTAAGGGCAGAAAATTTCAGGGCTGCATAAAGAACATGTTACTAATCCTTTTTAATTAAGGTCTTCATGTGGAATATGCTGTCAATGATTAGAGTAAGTGGTGTCAGCTTATGTTGCAAAACACACCTTGATGTAAACCAGATCTATGTAAAAAGTTGGAAAGATAATAGTATATCAATACTCATTGTGTCTTGAATTTTAATTCAGCTGGGTTTCAAATGGAATTTTTAAGGCTTGTATGTACACCCTGGAGAATTGTAAGTTGCTTGGTTAAAAAATACCCAAGAGAAATTATTTTTAATGTTCCAAAGCTGGCTATTTAGAACACTGGCTCAGCTGTGGAATATACACTAGTTTAAAAAAGGTTGTATCAAGTCTTACTCAAGAGTGTAATGCTTTTTTTTTTTTTTTTTTTTTGAAAGAAAAATGAAGGCTTACTTGATCTCTCTTCTTTTGCTTTGGTAAAATGTATTTTTGAAAATCTAATAGGAAGCATGTGCACTAAAGACTTTATACTTAATGCAGAAATGGCAATGAACCCTTTAGACTTTTTTTTTCTAGTGAAGTCGCTGGAGTAGCACACAATGATGCACTTATGTGGAAGGAAAAAAATGGAAAATATTGGTTTGAGGTACATTTTAAAGAGACTTTTTTCATATTGTAGAAATTTGAAAGGATTAGAGCAGAAAAATATGAAATATTAAAGTATTCTGAAATAAAAGAAAAAATTCTTACTGTACATGGGTGATTTCTTGAATCTCTGTCTTAGGCTCTTAATATCTATAGCTGTCATAATGACTGTAGTTGTCATAAAATAATTCCCCTAAATGCAATTACAGAGATAGATGTGTTTTCAGAAGCTGACTTCGATACAGGAATGGCAAATTAAATCTTCTAATTTAGAGATGACACAAATATGTATTTTTGGTCCTTGTTTGGAGGAAGATGGAATTATGTATGACAGAACACTTACCATGGTAACAAAGATTATGACAGCTGAGCTGTTGACTTTTTTATATTTAAGATCCAGTGGAAGCCAAGGAATAGCTATAAAAGGTGATATTTCTATTGTATTTTTAATTATGTTAATGATGGTATGTTTCACTCAAACCCCATCTAATGTATAATTAAAATAATAATTTTTATGTAACTTAAGTGTCAAATTTAGAACAACATAAATATGCATATAGAAATCAGTATGCATTTGGAGAAATTCCTCTCTTCTAACATAAGTACTGAATAATGGTTTGCACAGGGCTTTTTGTGCCAGTTCTCTGTACCTCCTGTAGATGGAAAAACCTTTAAAGCCTAACTGAGGATACCATGTAGCCCTTGACTGTAATTAAATGTCTCCGTTGAAGACTGTGTTCTGCCAAAAGTGGAAGCAATTTTGCATCTAGATATATAACTCCTGTTAAACCACTTATTAGACTAAAGACTTTCCCCTCCATGAGGTTGTAAAACTGATATGAAAATTTTACACTGGTGACCAGAACAGTTGGAAAGAAGGAATTGGGGAAGAAGGGAGACTTCTCTCTGCTTTTCTGGGTCCTAATGAAATGTTGCAAGGAGTGAGGGATGTTAACTTTTGCCTTGGTTTAGGCACATTGAATGTGTTAATCTTCTTGTTTGTCGGTATCACCCACAACAGAGGCTACAGCACAAGTAACTCTTTAAAGGGCAGATCAGCATCTATACCAATTTAATAGTATTTGAAGATGTCTGTTCTATTTTTTTTAAATGAGGTGTCATCAGTCATGATTCTCTGCCTGATGAAAACTCATGTCTCGCCTCCTTGAAGAAGGAATGTTCAGTAATCCTGTTTTACCTGACAGCTGCTCTGCTCAGCTGGCATCAAGCTGCTGCTCCAAAGAGAACAGCGAGCGAGGCATCAAAACCAGCTCTGTACCATGGGGGAGAGCAGCAGGTGAGTCATCCAGTACCTCAAATGCAAGCTCCGCATAGAGCTGCCTTGTTTAGTTCACTTCATTTTAATACTGCAGTGATTAAAGACCAATTAGTGTTACTCTGAGTATGGGGGTGGAGGGGAAACCACCTATTTAAAACCCCAAAACAACAAACCAAGTTGGATGTTGCTACCAGAACCCGCTATTTGACTGTGTTGCCAGACAAAAATACTACTGAAAGCTGGTTACTGGTGTACATGATTTGAGAAGATGCATGCTTCACTTCTGACTCCAAATTTACCTTATTGGGATTACTTGTGAGGAATTTGGACACCAGTATACATGGGAAATGGTTGTGTTTACCCAGATGCATGAACTTCAGGAGAAAAGTTTTATAATTCAACTAGCCAAATATTTAAATAATGTACACACTTCTAATGTCCTGTGTATAAATGTGCATCATACACTGTCTTCTGTGCTTTGCTCTTGTAAAGCCGTTACCAAAGAAGGACTGTAGTTAAACAGCTCTCCATGAAGAACCCTCTAGGCACTTGTGTAAGTTTAGCTTGTTCGTGTTGTTGGGCAATATCTGAAGAGGTAACTCAATAGGCAAAAAAATCCCCAGAACACCACAGCCCACTGTGTCAGCTACTGATCTGCGGTTTTATTACATTTGGCCCTGGCTTTGTTTTGTTTTTTTCTAAGCTTTTTCATATATTGGATATCCCCATGGGAAAAGAAGTCTTCATTTACTTAGCTTTGCCAGATCCAGCAAAGGCTGAACCTATTAAACCTGTATGGGAAGACTGCTCAGATAAGGACCAGATCTTGATTTTGCATCTCTGCAAAAATCTTGTCAGGTAGCCTGCAATTTTCTCACACTGAGAAAAATTGCTATAGCTCAGGTAAGAATATAGATTTTTGCTTTCAAACACCTGCATCTTGGCTGTGCTGTTTATTGAGCATGCTGGTTTGCATCCTGCTCACCTCTGGAAGTTGCCCCAGTATATTATCAACTGTTTGCAGACATAATTGTGCTGGAAGCATGCCACTTGTGAGATGGAAATGTAAGATTTAAAAAAGGTTGATTTTTGTCCTGGTATTGTACACACTAATGCCTAAATCACGGAGATACTGGAGTAGTTGTTAAAAATAGTAACTTGGCTTTATAAACTAAAGGAAAACTATGTGTACAGCTTCCAAAAAGTCGGTAGCACCATCTCCATATCTGTTGTGCTGCTGGAGCATTGCTTATTTTACAGCTTTTGTCTCTTTGCTAGACATAACTGTGCTATTTACGATGTTGCTTGATGATTACAAAACTCAAACATTCAAATGCTCTTAAAAAAAAATAAAATCATGCGGTGGTTGAGAATTTGGATGGAAAGTCCCAAGCAATATTATTTTGAATGACTGATCACCTCCACGGAGGAAGCAAGCAAACAAAATGTATGGCTGTATGGGCTTTGAAACCAAACCTGATGGTGTCAGCTCTTCAGCTTCACGTTTGGAGCGACTGTGGTTGTTTACTTGGTCTATTTACCATGTATGTTAGGACAGCGTTAGTGGTTATGTAAATGTGTCCAGAGGATAAACTTTATTTAACTGAAGATACTTCCAGTAATAATCTTGTTTTCTTGGAAGTGCCTGTCTGTCTGGTTTTTTACAGACTGGCTCTTAGATGGCTTATCAGATAAATCAAAACAATTTTTGAAAGATGCCCTTGAACTGTAGGCCATGCCTCCATACATGCTTCTTTTCTTTCAGTCTGAGTATGAGCCGGGAATCTGATCAAAGCACATTCATCTTGAAATATTTGATATTGTGAAAGATTAAATATAAAATTTCTGAAAGGGAATTATTATCAGCTAGTGAGAAATGCTGAGAGAATAGAGCATGTGTGCAACTCTTGACCTTAGTCTAATGGGAATCTATGGGAACAAGAGTCTCTAGACACACTTATTGTGGGAAAGAGTTTACTTGAGTTTTCTCTTTATTAGACACCTAAGAAATCATTTTGAACAGTTTTTCCTGTATGGATTTTCTTACGACTTCAGAGATTAATGTAATTGAAATAATTCAGGCAGCTCCTAGAGCAATTCTGGTGGCTGCAAAACTGTCTACTACTTCCTCTCATTTCTCTTCTATGCCTTAGCAGTGTGGATTGTGAGGTGCTTTCTGTTGGGGCACAGCTTTGAGTCGTGCCAGCCCAAGATGCTCATGTATTCAGACAACCCACTTTGTCAAAACGGGTCTTTTCTTTCCCAGCTGGTATTAAAACAAAGGTGAATTTTGTGAGCATCAGCATAGAAAGGTCAAATTGAAAGATTAGAGAATTAGATGTCAGTATGCTGATGATGTGCAGAAAGAGTCTACTCCTGTTTAGAAATTTGCACCTCTTCACCATGCTCGTGCCAAGGGCAGGCAGGTGACTCTTCTGCTGTGTCTGTAAAAGCATCCAAATTCTCCTGCTGCCATGTCCCTTTTTGGCACTGCTGTAAGGATGGGGACTTTACATTGCAGAAAGCATCTGATTATCATTGACCTCCAAAATGAGACTTCTGATGGGGCAGCCTGTTAATGTGTTCACCATCATAAGGTAGAAATCTAGGCGTGGAAGTGCTTTGCAAGCAGCTTTAAGTAGCATTTGTCACACATCTAACATGGGTCCAAATCCTATGAAATTATTCTTTTAAAAAATAACTGATACTTTTATCTAAAATAAATGTTTTATGGCTTCCTTTTTGTACATCTGTGTGTGTTAAGAGGTCATTTATAAGCCCTAATGAAGCCTATACCCTGTATAGGCCATCTGTAAAAACTGCATTTTACTTCAGCAGTAGGAAAAGCAAGCGAAGGTAATTTTTTTACAGGGAAGTTGGGGAAGGCCCTTTCTTATGGGACCTGAAAGAAATGCAGTGGGAGAGAGAGAAAGAAAACAAAACTGATAGTGGGAAAGTAGCAGAGGCAAGACAATGAAAGGTATCAAAGAAATTGGAAATGAAAGCAGAACACTTTCAGCTTTGTCTAACAGTTTTACAAATTACAGTCCAAAATCCCTTTCTCATGTGAAAGCACAAACACTTAAAATATGCTATTCTTTTATAAAATAACTATCTGGAGGTGTAATGAACAAATATATTTCTGGTTTCATTCACAAAAAGATTCCCTCAATTTTTTTTTATTGGTGAATTGTGTTTTTTCTGGGTATTGCAATGTATTTTTTTTTTTTTTGAGATTGCTGGATGAGTTGCAAATTGAAAATGTCAGAGAGAACTCTAATTTGTGTGCCAGTTGTCGTCTTACTGGTGGTGGCTGTATCTCAGAGGAAGCAGGGCATGGGCTGTTTTGGCTGAGGCTGCAAGGGTAGCATCTCTACAGCACATCCGATCCTCAGGGTGGTTGGTAAATAAGAACTCCACGATGTTGTTTCTCCTCAAGTGTTATTTTGGAGTAGAACTACTTATGATCTGAATTTCTTGTTTGATCTTGGAAATCTATGCTGTCAATACATACTGTAGCATTAATCTTGCATTTTGGAAAAAAAAAACAACCCAACCCATAGGTTTTAGATTTAGAGGGAAATTGTTATCCTAAGCCCGTTTTACTGTAGCTCCAAATGACAAATAGAGATGGTTCAGGAGAAAGTAAAAATTGTGAGGAAGTTATGAATTGCTAGCCCTTGTTTATTTCCTCAATGTAAATAGCACGTGTTTTCAATCTTTGCTATGGCTTAATATAGACTTTCTGGCTGGGAATACAAAAGTAAAATAAATCAGATGTGTGAAACATTTGCTGATACAGAAAGGATTTTCCCAGGGATATGCAAAGTTGGCTCTGTTTCACTACTTGCCCTTCCTGCCAGGTTCCTGCATGGATGAGCTTTGAACACATCCACGCCTTTAGCCACGGCGCTTTACCTTTGAATTTGTGTAAATGTGATGTACTTGGTGTGCCTTTAAGAGACACTTGAGTGAGTTTGCCCCTGCAGTGCACTGTGTGCATTCTCACTGTTTCATTTCAGTCTCTTGAACAATTAGAGCCCAACAGTATGTGCAATGGAGAGGGGAAAATCTGAGATTTATTGTGGAAACTGAGTTTCTGTTTTCCCCCAAACAGGAGCTTTCTTTTAGTGGTATTCAGTAAGTTCCCTTTCTCACAGGAACTGTGCCAGAAGATGGCATTGCTGTACACAGAGCACTCATCTCCATTGCAACAAGTCATTAAGAGAAGTGGAAAAACTGCAGCTTGAAAGTCCATTAGCCTGAGTCAGGCTGACAGGAAATGAATTTGCCTTCGTATCACATGGCAAGGATGGTTCCATTAAAATATATAATGTGCTGAGGAAGGGTGTTCTTTGGTTTTTAATTGTTAGTGTTTAACAAGAAGCTTGTGTTTAAAAGTACAGATTAATCTGTAGGCTGAGGGGGTGTATCTTGATACTGGAAACTCTTTTTTCAAATGGCAACAGAAGACACTATAAAGTCCCCTCCCGCTCACACAACCTTCTGCCAACATCTTACTCTTTGGCTTCAGGATCTGCTCATTTTTCTCGAGACTTGCTCCCAGCCATCCCCTAGGTGCAGTGGAAAAAAGTATTCTCAATAAATTCTGGCACTTTGGCTTTGCTATGGTCTACATGGTCTACGTACAATGGCCAGTACCGCTTGGCACACTCAAAAGGCTCCTGCAGTGAGTTTAGTCCCAAAAGATAGTAAGCGGCCCTTTGGTGTAGGTGAAAGCCTAGGGGAAAGTTGTACTCAATGGAATCTATTATAAAGTACAAAGCTGGAAAAATCATGTTTCTGCTAATTATCTCAGAGCACTGTAGCTCCGATTTTGCAGTCTGTACGATGAATTGATATGATTTTTCATGGAGGAAAAAAATTACTCTGTGGTACCCAGTAAAACTTACACTCTAAATCCAGTCTTTGTGTTTGTAAGGATTACAACATAATTTCTGGGCATGTTGGTGGAAGCTACTTGCTGTGGTTCTGGCTCCCTGGGGAACTGATAGGTTGGTTTGAAAGCTGCTGATTCCTGTCATGAGCTTTAGAAAATCTTCAGGTTGGCTTATGCTGGTGGCTGAACTGTAGGAACCACCTCCTTGAATTATGTCCTGGACACTAAACAGAGATGGACAGAAATTTAATTAGAAAGACATAATGCTGGAAATGAATGAATACCAGAGAACTTCCTTTTGCTTACACTATAAATGAAGTTAGATTTCCCTGCCAGTAAGGCTTTGAGGGAGAGGAGAGACAAGGCAAACAACAGTGAAGAATCACAGAATATCAGGGATTGGAAGGGACCTTGAAAGATCATCTAGTCCAATCCCCCTACCAGAGCAGAAATACCTAGATCAGGTCACACAAGAACGCATCCAGGTGGGTCTTGAATATCTCCAGAGAAGGAGGCTCCACAACCTCTCTGGGCAGCCCGTTCCAGTGTTCTGTCACCCTCACTGTGAAGAAGTTTTTCCTCATATTTGAATGGAACCTCTTATGTTCCAGCTTGCACCCATTGCCCCTTGTTGTCTCATTGGCTGTCACTGAGAAGAGCCTGGCTCCATCCTCCTGACACTCACCCTTTACATTTTTATAAACATTAATGAGGTCACCCCTCAGTCTCCTCTTCTCCAAGCTAAAGAGACCCAGCTCCCTCAGTTTTTCCTCCTATGGGAGATGCTTCACTCCCTTAATCATCTTTGTAGCCCTTCCCTGGGCTCTCTCCAGCAGTTCCCTGTCCCTCTGGAACCGAGGTGCCCAGAACTGGACACAATATTCCAGATGGGGTCTTACCAGGGCAGAGTAGAGGGGGAGGACAACCTCTCTTGACCTACTGACCACATTCCTTCTAATACACCCCAGGATGCCATTGGCCTTCCTGGCTACCAGGGCACAGAGCTGGCTCATGGTCATCCTGCTGTCTACCAGGACCCCCAGGTCCCTTTCCCCTATGCTGCTCTCCAACAGGTGAATTCCCAACCTATACTGGTACCTGGAATTGTTCTTGCCCAGATGCAAGAAGAATGGAAAGAGCATAGTACAATCCTTTCAAGTTACCCTTTCAACCAAAAAGTGAGTACCTAGCATCCTTTGCCTGTTAACTTAGCTATTTCATGTTTCCTGCTGCTCCTCCCCTCAAAACCACCAGGTTTTGGAAGAGGAAGCTAAAGACATAAGTGCTGTGCTTTTCCTTGATGAAAGTGACTCCATAGGATATGGTTTGGTGTTGGTGGTATATAGGTAGGGTAGAAAAAGAATGGCACCAGGAAACTAATAATATTTTTGTTGAGTGGTCCAGGACACAAATGGGTGGGTAGATGTCATCTTGATCTTTCTGCAGGTGGAGACTCTCCAGAACAAGAGGAAGAACATGGATCTGCTTGTCATATAAATCTTTAGTAGCAGTACCTTTTGAGAGAGATGTTCAGGCTTGCTGTTTCCTTTTTTTTTTTTTTTTGTGAAGTAACTGTCATGAAGACTGGAACTTAAACCCAAACCAACAAACTTACCTTTGAAATGACCAAGACTCTGGTCTACAGTAGTTCGTAGCTGTTATGTAGACAGGGGCTAGTATGTGTTTGGCAAGTGCTTCTCACAGTCTGTGGCTTGTTCTGCTAGGAAGGTGAAAATTGTCCCTTTTTTAGTTGTTTAAGACATAGCACATGAAAGGCTCTTTTCAGAGTTGGCCTTTTTTTAGCTTATTTCTGAAGGGATTAGTGCTAAATATTGTGCTTTGCTGTACTGATCTGTTACAATGAAGATGAAAATTGTTATTTTTATGGTGGAAACCCTTGAAGCATTCTCCAGCAGGAGAAAACTGCTCCTTGTTCTGCTAGTTGGCAACAGGTTGGTTTTGCTGCCTTTTTTGTTGTTGTTAGCGAAGTTGTAACATAAGAAAGACTTTATGATGGAAAAGACACTTTAAAGCTCAGTGGATACGAGTGGCCTCTGTGAAACGTATCTTTGGGTAGTAGCCTGTTGGTTGGTTGGCTTTGTAAAATTTGTTCCTGTGCTGAGTCACCAGTTATCAGCCTCAAAAGCACAGCCTCTGGCTTGAGCTTAGTGACATGTCCTGTTCTGCCTGTGGCAAGGCAACTGTAGTTGAGGGAAGCTAGACTGCTCAAATGGTAGGAAATGAAGAGTGGAAGGGCAGCTTTAATTAGTAAAATGTCTTTCTCCCCCACCCCAAGAGAGAAGTCTCCTACTCAAGCTGTCTTGACGCCCAATGTAGTCCACTGAGATGCACTGAAACCTCCTTGCTTGCCCCATCCTTTTCAGAGTCTCAATGTATGTCTCTATATGTGTGTATTTATTTAAAAAACAAAAACAAAAAACCAAACAAACAAAAAACCCCAAAAAAACCAAAAAAACCACCCAAAACCAAAAAAACTCCCTACTTGTCTATGCTGGGACTGCTCCAGCATTTTGTTTACACTTGGGAATTGCTGCTGTTTAATTCCGGAAGGGGTTAGATTTGAAAGGGATGCAGCTTTATGCTGAACTCTTTATGGGCTCGGCACTAAAAGCATTATCGATTTCATTTGCTATGAATGAAACAACTTAGATGTATTTGGAAAATGAGAGAGGGAGGAATAGAGGAAAAACAAATGAATGTTTCATGCCACATATTTCAATGCAGCAATTTCTTGACTTTCTTTATTCCTGACTTCCTTCGTATTATATTTGGTGTGTGTTTTGTGCTGCAGGATTCAAAATACCCTGCCTCACTGGGCTGTATAAAGAATACTGACACTTGCTTTGGTCTCAGAATAGAGCTGTAGGTCACTTCAGTCATTTTATGTTAGTGATGTGGAAGCATAACACCAATAATTTAGAGGTGGGAGGGAAAGTACAGAAAGAGAAGTTTATTTAAAAAAAAAAAACAACAAACCCGCCAGATTCCAATATAAATATCTTAACTTAAAATTTCAATGGGAGGAGTATTGAGAATGTTAAAGCTTTCTCGGAATCAGTTCCAGATAGCACTGACCAGAGTTAAATGTACAGCATCACAAATGATTTATTTTTGCATTTCTTTGTACTTCCTGTTCCCTTGCTTCAATCTCCTTATTTTTAGTAGCACATCAAAGCCTATTGTCTGTTACTTCTTCATGTGTGGGATAATATTTTCTTAGTGAAACTATCAAACTGTATCTGGCTGAAACAATTCAGGCTTCAGGATCCATGTGCCAAGACTTTGTGCGCTTAATATAGAGCATTTTTCCTTAGAAAACTGCACAGCCAGGGAAAATACCTTGTAGCCTTCACTGTTAGATCCTATTATTGAAGTGAGAAAGCCCAAAAATTGTAATAGCACTAAACTTTGTCCATTCTATGCTGAAGTGGTGATACATTAGAAGAGAGGTGTTACCCGTTGTCTTTGAACTACATAGTAAGTGATGGTATTATTATTTTTTTTTTTTTGAAACCTTTTTTGAAAATAATCCTAGTGCTGCTGACCTAGAATATTTCCTTCTGTTGCCTCACTGACCTGCTCTGTTCTCTGCTGCAGCAATGTTCTGCTGATTTATTTTGTGCTCAGAAAGGAGACTTGTAATATGAAGGATTGGCTAGACTATCAACTGTATTTGAAAACTGCCATTGATTGCTCAATGTGTGGTTATGAAAGCAGGGCCCTCTGCTAAACCGGTAGGAAAAACAGCCATTTACTTAAATGAGACCTGGTTAAATCTTGAACTGAAGTTGACCTAAATCTTTGTGATCAAAATAGCTGCTGCTTTCCTGTATTAAACTTGTTCCTTAAAGCTATTAAAGTTCATTTGGGGGGGATGGGGGAGGGAACTGAAGTAATAGGCAGCAAGGCACAGAGGGGGGAAAAGAAAAAGCTACTTTAATGAGATGTTTGTATGAAGTAACCTTTTTGATGCTTTATAAGCTTAAACTCCCATTAAATCTTGTGAGAGTTACCTTTACAGAAACCAAACAAGCCCTCCTGTATATTTTTGAGTGTCCTAGTTCTGTGCTGTTCAGCCAGTGTGGTTGAAGACTGCTCTTCAGACGATTTGAATTACCATGTGGGAGAAATAGGATGTGGAGTTGTTGAAGCAGGGGTCTCTATTGTGTTGTGTTTTACTGGTGGTGGTGGTGACATGCTGTTTGCTCTGTGCCAGCCCTATCCCATGACGTGCCTTTCTTTTCTGTGCATAGTTCTCCCAGTCTTTCCTTTAGCAGGGTTTTGCCTTCGGATGCTACTTGAAGTACTGGCTTAGGTTTACTTTCCTTGCACCTTAGTATTTTAGCAGCACTGTAGTTATGGAAGTATATGGTAATGCAGCAGTAAAACAAACTAAGATGTCTTTTTCAACAAAACTAGCATCGTTTGTCACCTGGCAAATGCCGGCTCAGCAAAACTGTGTTGAGGCTGCTACTTTTTTTTGGATTCCTTTTTCTTCCCCCCTCCCAGCTCTGGCGCTGCTGCTGTTGTTGGCATTTCTGTGACTGGCCAGCCCCTGGCTGAGGTGAAGTCAAGGTCGTGCCCCCTTGCCAGTGGATGGGTGGGGAGAGGGGAATAAAAAGCAGCTGTAGGTGTCCGTGGTGTTTATAGCCTGTTGGATGCCGTTCTCTCCGCATCGGAGTGCCTTCCCTCTCCGCCCCCCAGTAAGAACTGAGGGGGTGTGGGGTGTGGGTGTGTGTGGAGGCTGGACCGGGCTGGGTGCGCTCCTGCCTGCTTCTGTTTCGGGTTTGGCGGGAGGTGGCTGTGACATCGCGGGAGGCGGTGGGGAGAGGGAGGGCTGTCCCCCGCTGTCACTCGCCGGGAGGCGGGCTGGCTGCGGCAGACGGGCATCGCCTGCTCCGCCGGAGGAGGATCACTGGAAGGCGGCGCTGAGGACGGGCATACACCGGCGTGTAAGTCACCCGTGGTCCCTTTCCCTCTAGAGCAGTTGTAAGGGTCCTCAGGTTGAGTGGCTGTGGCTTGGATGGGGGGTTTTTTTTGGCGTCTTTTTTTGTTGTTGTTCGCAGGTTTTTTTCCGCCCCCCCCCACATTGGTATTTGTCGATGGCAACCCCAGAACTTGTACTGTGTAAGAAACCACCGAACTCTAAATAACAGGGAAGAATAATCGGAACTTTATTATTTTTTTCACTTCATTTTTTTTTTTTCCCCAGTAGGAACAGGAAGTCTGCCTTCTGGCCAAGTAATACGTCAGGCAGATGGGGGCATGGGATAGCAAGCCCCCCTTTGAATTGCTAGAGTGTGGGGAGATTTTTCTGTGCCATTCCGGAGCAGTCTAGGGCAGGTAGACACAGGTGCTCTCTTTGCATCTTTGGAAGAGCTGTGTTGAAGGGGGGCTTGCCTCCGCTGTGCCAAACTGCGTTTCTGCAGTCCTTGGGTGAGAATGATCATTGTGATGAGTGAGAAGATGCAGAGTAAGAGTTGTCAATAATTCTTATATCCACTGGAAAGAGTTGTCCACAAGATTTTTCTGCTCAATGTGATGGGAGGGAGTTGCTAGAGGAAACTGTCAGTGTTTCAGAGTCTTCTGTTTAAATGAGTGATGGCTTGAGGGAAGTAAAATGTCCTCAGTTCCTGAGGTTTTCTTCCTTTCCTTTTTTTTCCTCCTCAAGGAGCATGAATTGTAGACAGGCGCATGAAGTCCCTTGCTTCCTATTTAATTTCCTTCATAGTTTGATCAAGCAACAATAGTTAGTGATATTAAACAGCTGAATGGAGAGGCTGTTCACGTGAGGTGTTTTACCAAAGGATTTCCAGGCTTAGGGCTTGGTTGTCAGCAGAGTATGGATTCTGACTGTGCATAAGTTGAGGATGAAGCATTGAACTGGGTGTGTCAGCTGTCTGAAATACAGTTTGTTTTTACCTGTGCTTTTGCTTCTAGTTTCCTATCTCTTCATATGGAGGGGAGAAAATGAATTACCAGTGATGTAAATTTGGCTTTCTTAATTTAGTCTTGGTTATTCCTAATTAGCTAGCTGGTGTATTTTATTCTTCTTTGTGGTGGAGCATTGGAGAGGACAAATATATTCTAAGAACATGCCTAAACTGCCATGAATGACTTTATATGGGCATCATGTCTGAAATACACCTGTCACTGTTTAAATCTCTCACTTTTCTGTGAAAAGGGCTTCATCTTTGTGGAGGTGTTGCTGGAAGCAAAGTAGTGTGTGGTAATTGATGGATAATGTGTTCCATGAGCTTTCTGAGTGAGTGCAACAGTCTCCACTTCTTTTGGTATTGCAAGGCAAGAGTTGGTTAGTATGGAAAAGCAAGAAAGTACACTTTAACAAGCTCTTTTGCTAATCTATGATCTATGCTACTTTGATTTGCATTGTATGTCATTCTTATTTCCACATCTATGTGCTTTCAAAAGGGAAGAGCCAGGTGAGGGTTGGCACCTGAAGGTAATTCTCAGTTGAGTGTAACGGGTAAGCCAGCACTGGACAGGTCATCACTGATATTCTAGAGCTTGATCTGAAAGTTGCTACAATTGATAAAAAGCATTCTGACCTGCATAGATTTTTGGATTGGTTCCCTACCTGCCCATCTGGGTAATTAGGGACTGTGGATTCCAGCAGGGTCTCTTGGTAACGATTCCTGAAATTGTTTCCAAGCATTTAAATATAACAATAAATCATATCTTACCTTTCTCTCGTATCACTCAAAACCAGGAAAAGTTAAGGATGTCTTTTTATTATAAATCTTAATGTATGGTTTTGTCAGATGACTTCATTGGTTTGCAGCAATCTGCTTACCCTGGCAACCTGAGGGGTAAACCAGTGGTCTGGATACAATCCTTGACTTGTCTTTGTAGTCAGTGCATTAAGCTACACTGATACGGTCAATAAATTACCTCCTCCAGCTGCTTGGGTGTTCCGAGTGTAATTAGACCCCTCCTAGGCCTGCTACATTTGTAACTCTAAATAAGACAAACCTCTTGTAACTGGATGGAATGCTCTCCCACTGACTGATTTGCTCTAGTACCTGGATGGATGTGTGGACTTAGTAATGGGTTTAAGCAGCCAAAAGAGAGGGATTTTTGGTGATTTGCTCAGTCTTGCTCTCTGGCGGCTTAAATCAAGGGTGGCTTTGCTGTAATCTGTAGTCGTACAGATGCGAGACTGGAGTCGCATTAATCAGTTTCGGAAGCAGTAGGAGTGGACCCAGAATCTATTGCTTTCTGAATCACTTCTTGTGAAGGTTTTGAATGTAGATCACGGCAAGTCCATGGCTGTCTGGAAAAGAAAAAGGTGACTGTTGGGCCATGATGCTCTGGTGGAATAAGTACTGGCTGAAATTGACTAAATTCCGTATTAGTGGGTAGTTTTAGTCTCATGCTGTATACTGTTCTGTAATTGAGTCTCTTTAATTGGTATCACTTAGGCATAGAGCAGGAGCAGATATCTCATCTCATCTCATATAGTAAACAAAGCAGCAGATTTAAGTTAACGCTAATGTGTTTGCAGTCTGAGCCAAAAGCTTTTCAGGGTTATTATAACATGCTGGGCATACAGCCCATCTAAGTGTCTGAAGGAGACAAAAGTTATGGATTGACTCATTGTACAAATCAGCTCATCTGAAAGTCAGATTCTGCCGTTTGTTGCCCTCAGTAATTTAGTTGTATTAAGTATGGCTGAGGACGGATGGCAGTGTGGCCAGAATATTGAGATGGGATTTCTGAGATCCCAGATGCTATTCCCTGCATCATCACAGATTTCCTATATGACCTTGGGCAAGTCATTAAATGTTTTCGTAAAATAGGATTGATGATACGACCTTCTTTTTTTCACAGGACGCCATGAAAATTAACGTGTTACAGCCATTTATGAGGGGACCATAAAAATAGAATATAAAACAAAATATTTGAAGAGTGTGTGCCCCATGCACAACCAGATAAAGTGCTTTGTAAACCTATCCTACAAATGTGCTTCATACTATAATATACTTAGATGTAAGCATGCTAAAGGAGCTAGGTTTTCAGTTTGGCAATAAATCCTGAATATTGATTTGAGACAACTATGAGAAGAGCCTTTGTTCATTGTCAATTATGAACTAGTATTTGGAGACCATTCCAATTGTGAAATGTGACATTGAATTTTGTTGTGTCTTAGGATGACAAGATAATGCAGAATCTGACAAGGACTTAAATGTGTAATTCCTATGCATTGAGGATAATGGCATGCAAATGTCTCCTCCTGTGACTGTAGCTATTGTAGTCTAAAATTATTTAGGCAATCAGGTTTTGGAAGATTTAACTCCTGAAAGTAGTTCAGTACTATTCATGGGGAGTGCTCAACCAAGTGGAAAGAGTTTGGTTGTCTTGAACTACATAAACTGTGATACTCAAATTAATGCATACATAAAAATTACTCTTTAGGCTTCAAAACATCAGCCTTTCCTCAGGAGAATATACTGACCAGATACCGTGTAGTCGTGGCACATCTGTCTGCTTGGGAGCAAAACACTTGTGTTTCCATAGAACAACTTTATCGAGGCTGTTAATTACACAGAGCAGAAAGTTCTTCAACTCTGTGCAGCAACTTTAATTATAAGTTAGGCCTCTTAAATGGGTCATGATGCACAGCAATTAGTCATAGGCTGTTTAAGATATTTTTTTCTTATTATTGTATATCTAACATCTTATTATAGATGGTGGTAGAACTTAATGGTCATAAGAAATACCAGTCATGTAAATGTGATTCTGTTGGTTTTTTAAAACAATCCATTGCTTTACAGCATCTCTATTCCCACTTTTGCCATCCAGCTCAGCAATATTGGCCATCTGGATGCTCATGGAGGGGAACCTTACCCTTGGTGTATGTTACTATGTGCTGGCTGTTTGAGCAGGAGGTGGGATGGACACAGTACTGTCTGGTTGTGTGATTATTGAGCTCTGGAAGTAGGATCCAGCCCAGCGAGTGCAGCAGCACTTGGGGCACTGCTCGCTCTTTGGGGCCTTCCCCTCCTGGCAGGTGTCAACTGTGTCTCCTCTCAGCCAAGTCTGCCACCATTGTCTTCCAGAACAAGTGTATTTTTTTAGCAGTTTCTGTTTGAAAGAATATCAGTAATTTGTATAAGATATCTAGAGCTCCATGTTTTCACTGGGCTAGCTATGCCATTTCAGCTCTCCAGCAGGAAACCTTTTCTACTTCCAGAGACAACCTTTTACCTTCCCACCTTCTCCATCCCATCTTCAACCTTTGTGGTGAAACTAGAAACTGAGACTTGCCGGCTTGCTGCCTTCCTGTGCATTGAACTTCATTGACCTTCATCTGGTCCCATAGGTGAAATTTCAGAGACAATTATATAATTTGGTTTCTTTTTGGCTGCAGAAGTTTCTTCGTATTAAACTGGTGGCCCAAAAGTGCTTTTCAAGTTGTTTCTAAAGCTTAATTTTGACTTTAAAAATCTTTTTTAGAATGTTTTTGTCCTTTCCCACTTTTTTCTGACAAAAGTTTTCACTTTACACTTTTCCCCAGCTTTGCAATGTGGTTTGGAGAGAAGCAGCAAAAAAGTTTTAAAAAAAGTATTCATGTATGTATTTAAAAAAATGTGCACACGTACATATATGTGGAATAGAAAATTTGACTTGCCATCTCTTAGCTCACTCTGAAAGTTCATTTTGGAAAGTAAAGGAGAGAACTCTGGAAAGCAAGCAATATATTTAAAAAAACCACACTTAATATTGAATGCTTTTATAAAATTCAGAAGTCTTAAAAACCTTGATTATCAAGATGACTGTTTTGAATCTAAAGCCATTTTTCCTGTGTTAAAAAGGCATAAAATAGTGATCCTTTAGATTTATTTTGACCTGCATTACACTGATTTAACACAAAGTGTTAAAAATAGTTAAGCACTATTGTGGTTTTTATTTTGTGGTTCAGCACAGGTTTGAGATTGTAGTAGTTCTGTAGTCCTATAGTCTTACTCAAGTTATTGAGCTTCACTGACAGTATATATATTTTTTTTTTCTCACTTGCGCAAGAAACATCTCCACTAGATATCTTGCCGCCATCTGCTATTTGAAGTTCTGGTGAGAAAACCTAATGCTGTCTCTTCCTGGATTTTCTGGGACAAGGCATAGGGCAGTGGTGAGATTTTAACACATGGAGATTACTTAAAATAAACCAGTCATGGCTTACAATTACAATCTACCTACAGGGAAACTGCAAAATTAGCTGCAGAATTTTGCATATTGTGCCTTAGAGGTAGTTTTCAAGATGTGATTTTTTTTTTTATATTAAACAGGAAACACCTATCTAGAAGAATCATAGAATCATTCAGGTTGGAAAAGACCCTTGGGATCATCAAGTCCAACACTCAGCCCTGCTCAGCAAAGTTCTCCCCTACACCATATCCCCCAACACCACATCTCAATGACGTCTTAAACGTGTTCAGGAAAGGTGACTTGACCACCTCCCTGGGCAGCCTGTTCCAATGTCTGACCACCCTTTCTGTGAAAAATTCTTTCCTAATGTTCAGCCTAAACCTACCCTGTTGCAGCTGGAAGCCATTCCTTCTTGTTCTATCGCTAATTCCCTGTGAGAAGAGACCAGCACCAACCTCTCTACAAAGTCCTTCAGTTGTAGAGAATGAGGTCTCTCCTCAGCCCCTTCTTCCCTGAAATAAGCAGTCCCAGCTCCTTCAATCGCTCTTCATAACATTTATTCTCCATGAAGAGCTCATATTTCTATTTACTTCTTGAATATCAAGTTGATAACTACTAGAAATAAGTATTTCTCCTATATGAAAAAGGTTAATTGATTCAAGAGTTGGTTTGTATGCAGAGAAATTATTGTGATTTTTTTTTTTTGAGCTGAAGTAAACATGGTATTATGGGCTCTCTTAATTTCTTGGTCTTTTAAAATACTGACAGTGACTTAATTGCTTGCAATTAGAGCTGTTATTTATACAACTGTGCTCTGACCTGCTGAACAGCTGGGTTGGCTTCATACAGCAATGGTAGATGGGTTTGATCTGTTGGGCTTAGAGATGAAAAGGTACAACCACTTATACAGTCTGGTGCTGGGTGCTCCGCAGCCAGCTGCCACCTCTTGTGTATCACTGAAATTCTCCTTGCTGGGTGAGTTGGAGCCACCGCTGGGTGTTCTGCATTCTTCCTTGCTGTCAGCGGTTGGAACAGAGGATGCTGAATGGAACCGCTGAAGCCTGTGCTGCAGGGACTGGTGCAGGTTGCATGCCTGGAAAGGAAATTGTCTCTTAGGATGCCTTCCAGGATACCCCTCAATTTTACAGACATGCTACTTTGATTCGGAGAGGCAGCAGAAATTAAGGCCATTAATCAAAGTGCTTCTTGCATTGGCAAGGCCTATTTCAGTAAGTCTTCTTCACTGGCTCCTTCCTCTGTTCTTTCAGTGCCCTGAGCGCTTGCTGCTCCCAGGCATTTGCACACTTCTCAGCTTCCTACAGTTGATATTATTAGGTTCTTTGCAATACATTGCTCAGGAAAATAAAGCATTTCAGTTATGTCTTTATTTCCATAGGGTGGGTTTTGAATGATTGAAAGGCAATAGATGGAGTGCATACACTGATGAAACAAAATTATCATGTATCATAGAAAAAATTACTGGTTTAATGTTGGAAAAGAGTTGTGGTGGCTGCTTTTTTTTTTTT
>VXBJ01006697.1:102359-114901 GCA_013400055.1 Nycticryphes semicollaris | reverse complement strand
TTTTATGGGCCCCTCCCAATGTTTAAACTGCAAAGAAGGCACTGCAAAAAAGTCATTCAGATTTTTATTATCAGTCGAAATTACCTGTGGAGTGGGTATGTGGGTCATCATTACAAACAAGTGTAGGAAAAATAGCAATGAGAGTGCCTGTAATTTTTTTTTTTTTTTTTTTTCTTGTTAACCTTGAAAACTGTTTCCTCTTAGAGGGGAAGGGGAGGGAAAATAGGAACCAAACTTGAGCACTGGCACAATTCATCAGACAGTTCTAGTCAGATGGCAATAATACATTGAGCTGTCATTTTAAGGACGAAAGTATACAGTAGTACATATTTTTTTTTTTTTTAATCCAACTAAGTACATTTTGTAGTTAATCACAACATTATAGGTTCTGAAAAGGGCTTATACCTTGGAGAACTATGAATTGTAGCCGGCAGTTACATTTCTCTTAAAAGACTAAATGTGTGCATACATACGGACTCAAGGAGCAAATTTTTGTGCTTTGAAAGAGAATTATAATATGAGTTCTGTCAGGAAAAAAGTCTTCATTCAGAGGCATCATGGAGTAGGCTGGCAGGAGGTGGAAGCACCAGAACTTGTGCAGTAGGTGTCTGAATTTGGCAGTGATTTAAAATTCAGTCTAAAATTAAGTTAGTTGAGTACAGGCAGAATTAATGTTGAGCCTGTACACTCTGTTCAGTGTGAGCACATATGTGCAAAAGTCAAATTTCCATCTGAAAATTTTCAGAGAACTTGGGCAAGCATAATGCTGGGAGTATGGGGTTATGATTTAAAGAAATTCAGATGAGTTTTGATGGAACATGGAAGCTATTAAGTTATAACAGGTTTCATCTAGGTTTCTTTCCAGTTTCAGCTTGTGGTGTCAATTAAGAAAACATCTGAAAAGCCAGCATATGGTATAAGTGGTGGTATGGATGCCATATGAAATGTTTTTATTTTCAGAATCAGTGCCTGTAAGCATGTATTTTGGGTAGTTTAAGGATCATCTAAGACAACCATACCTTTCAGAGGCAATAAAGTAAGCTTTTTAAAAACTATTCTCAGTTTGAGTGTATAATAATAATAAATGCAATTTGGTTGTAAAAGAGTGATGGATGGTGTGTGGATGGGAGAAATGCAAGTTGAGATTTTGTTTGAGATTTGCTGATGTTGACACGTGCGGCTGTTGCCCAGTCTCCTTGTGTGGGTTCTGGAGAAGAACAGATGCTGTCACCTAGATTTGAGCAAAGATGCTTCTGCCTGTGTAGTGGTGCTGGGCACCTCCAGGCTGTTTCCATGCTGTGTTGGAGGCTGTTTACATCCTCTGGGCAAGTGCTGCTGGGTGAGAAGGGGGGGATGGGAGCTCTAAGAGGTTCTGAACTCATGCCTGCCTGCCTGTCTTTCAGGGCTAGCTCAGACAGATCTTGGTGAAAACTGATGGAGTGTATAATGACACAGAAAACCATGTTTATGTGGGAGAGAACTGTGAGCTTGTCATTTGTATGCTGCTGACTGGAGGATGTATTTCTGTTATTGGTTAGGGGGGCTTATATGTACTGTTGGTCCAGCATATTCCAGGTGAAATTTGAATTTAGTAGTGCCAACAGCCATTGCTTCGCTGGGATTTCACCTACCGATTAAATCATTACAGCTCTTCCTCCCACAAATACATGCTTACGTGTCTGTTTCACGTTTTTATTTTCAGATATGTTTTTAGTTCTTTTTCCCTAAGCAAAAAGACTGAAAGAGATAATCCCCATAAAGCAAGGAAGAAAACAAAAACCTAAAATGAAGACATTCAAGTCCCCTCGTACCAAACCCAGGTATATTAATCGGCAACCAACTTGCCATTTTGACTTGTTGCAGGCAGGAGCCCGGGGGGACTGCTGCTTGGCAGTCTATCCTTGTCATCGTTATATGTTGCTTGCTAATGTTGCCAAGTGCTTATCAAAAGCTGTATCCTCTATTGCAGAAGTTGTGCTTTAATTTGCCGCCATTTCTAAAAGTGCTTTAGGATAGCAGTTAGTGTTATAAGTAACCAAAACTGTTTCCATACAGCGTAGAGAATGACAGGGCTGCAGAATGCATTTATTTCATCAGTTGGACAAATGTGCAGTACCATTCCAATCCCTCGTGATAACTTCAGCTTAATCACTTATTTACGAAATTTGGCTATTTCTGGATCTTGACGTAGTTGTCATTAAGAATCTGGTGTTTGGATGAGGAAAGCCTTGAATACAACCATTCTTTTCTAAAATTAAGTGTGGTAAAAGCAAGAAAAGCACATCAGGTTCTGAAATGGTTTTGATAGTTTGGGAGGAAGAGAGATGGCCAGAAAAGACAGCAAAATTGACTAGTGAGTTAGTGAAGAGGCAAACATTGACAGCAAGCTTATTGGTTTTTTTCTCTCATTAGTAACTAGTTCCTCAGACATGCAGTGGTATCTGCTGTTATACACCATTATTCAATCTCCAAAGCCATAAGAGACTAATGACAGAACTGATAAGAAAGTGGTTGAAATATGGATCCTATGGAGATTGGTGGGAAAACTGTACCTGAATTGATGAACTAGTCTGTCAACTAAAGCATCGTGGTTTGATGTCCTGTGCTCGATCTGTTCAGAAGGTGTTTTGTTGCCGGTAGCTGTTGAGAAGTTGCATGAATTTCTGTACTGAGGACCGCATTGGAGTACTTCTGCTGAATGTTTATGTATCTCAACTACCATGATTGCAGTATTTGCTGGTTTTACAGAGTGAATACACAGAATGTGGTAAACACACTGAGGGCATCAGGTATATTTTATTTAGAAATAATTTACTGGAGAGGGGAAAAAAAGCAATGATAAGGAAAAAAAATTTCTTAAATTCAATTATTCAATGCTTAGTTGAAGCAGAAGTGGAAACTTGTAATCTAAAATAATATAACCCAATCTTGTCTTCCCTTGTTTATAACTACTGAAAACTTACTGGGGAGCAGTGGAGAGCAAGATATGTATTCATGACAGATTTGAGAACTTGGAAAATTAATGTATTCTTCCTTTTTTTTAGGTAAGTAACTGAAGGGGACATGAAGATTTGACATTTAAATGGCCAGCATGTTGCAAAAGGTATTTCACTTAAGATTGAAGAGGAATGCACAAATAATTCATATGAGTACATATTTAACAAATATTTGCCTTTTTTGTTAAAAGTAATTGATTAAACCTTTTGTTCATTGAATGGTTCAAAGAAGTTAAAATTAGCAAGCCTCATGTCTGATGTTTGTGTGACCCTTAAGTGATATCAGTATCTAACAGGAAGCTGGAGACTATTCTCTTAACTCTTTATCCATGTAACCCATGCCAATAGCCCAAATGCCAACCTGTGTAGTCCTTCTGCCTCCAGTTTGCAGTGACCCTATTGAGTGTGCAGGTAAAGTGTTTGTGGTGCTGCACTAGCAAGTTGCAGGTTAGTTCAAGGTAACACACACTGCACCTTCAATAATGGGAAATAGCTGTGGGCAGGGGTTCATCTTCAACTCTGCTTGCTGTGTCCCTACATGAGGGCTTAATCCTTCTTTGCTATCAAATGACATCTATGCTGGCAGGAGAGGCTTGTTCCGCCATTGTGGAGAAGACAAAAGAACCTGGTTTTAGCTAGTTGGCTAAAGTGGTTTTATTTACTGTATGCTAATAAAAAAAAGTACAAATAATAATATGTATCAAATGTATAAGTATTGCGCTTGAAATGTTTGTTTTTCTGCTCCAGAGACTTAGACTGAGGTCAGTTGAGGTATTGCTAGCTTTGCTGTTGGTCACTAGAAAGTCTGTTTTAATTGCTGATCGTAAAGCTGATAGGTGTGTCCCATCTGATTTTGAAGAGATGGTATCAGAAAGTAACTTTGATAAATCTGAACCGGTATGTGATCTCTGTCCAGCCATATGGTTATGTAGGAATGCAAGGCCTTAGTGTGCATTGGGAAGTGGTATCTGTAAATATGCTGCAAACAAAATTCTTCAGCTCCCACTGATGACACTCACACACAAGCTTCAAAGCACACCTTGCTATATTTTGTTTGCAATAGTTATTCTACTGTTTTTTTTTATTTAAATGGCTGATAATTCTAATTTTGTAGAATGTTTGTTGCCAAATGTGGTAGTCTGTGAAATCCATCAGACGAGCATAGGCTGATGGGACAGCAATGGTTACAGAGTGCTTCCACTAGCATCTGTTTAGGGATGGTAACACAAGTTATTTGGAAGAATCTTCAGAAAGGCTGGTTAGAGGAAAATATTTGTCTTATAAAAATGTCAGTTTCCTAATTATTTCCTTTAGAATACAAGTTATACTTCTCCAAAATTTTTACAAAAGAGTGGATATTTTGATTAGAGTTTGTGTCTGGGCTATGCGAGACAGACTCAATTTCTGATATCAGTAAGGCAGAACTGAGGTTTAACTCTGAATTTCCTGCTTCTGAAAAGATTATGGAGACTACTGCATTTTTTGGCTGTTTTCTTTCCCTAGATTTTGAGTTAAACTAAAGCTATATTGGACAAAAAAAATTAAGTATTCTCTGACAAGATTCTCAGCTGAAAAATTCTTACTGGCTTTGCCTCTTACAGACTTTCCACTGTTGACTGCACTACTTTATTATCTTTTTCTGCTCTTCCTGATTTTTCTTTTCTCTCCACTGGGATTTTGTTGACATAGAAATGTCATGGAGAAATAAAGCCTCACCTGAAGCTGATTTAGTGAACAGGAGTTTGGAAATATTTCATCCTTAAAATAAAAAATAAACCTGTCCAATTGAAACTTCGCACTTGAATTGTTCTGACTTGAATTTTAAACTAAGTATTTTGAAAGATGGGGTATAAATGTGTTGCAGCTAAGCAAGGAAACAAATCAGCCTCTTCTTCCTCTCCTGGAGCTTGCTGTAGTTCTACAGGAGGATGGATGGAGCCTGCGGAGCAGTCTAGCCCTTGCTTTCCATAACTGGGGTTCTGAGCACCCCAGATTATTCTCTTACTCTTGGCATTTACCTTCCCCGGTGTACGGATGCTGAGGTGGAGGCCTGAGTGTGAGTGACACACTGTTGCTTAAAGCCAATTACAAGCTTTGAAGAGTTAGGCTTCCCTCTTCAAAGCTGAGCTTTTCGGTAGGCTGAAATGCATCCCACTAAAGGCAGTGGTTTTGCTTTGGTCTGTGATACAAGCTTGTGTAAGAGGCACAATTATATGGGTAATACAGTAGAGTAGAACTTTTGCATTACTGGGGCTTTTCTTAAGCAGTTATTTGGAACTGATAAGATCTATGTAAAAAGCAGCATTAACTACTTGTGCACCAGTTCTATATACCAAGCAAAAATATTAGATCTGATGTGATGCTTACTGAATACCTCCTGTATTTGATAAGTGCAAAATTAATACAAGTTAGTCCAGTATGGATTTGTCTTGTGGGCTACATTAGGATACATTGTGGGGAAATAGATATAATGATAGAAAAAGATGAAATTAGAGCTCTTTTGTTTCAGCCAATTTAGTTTATTGCATTTGACATGTTATTGGTTCTCTGAAACATAACTAGAATCTTCCTCTTGGAAACAAGTTGTGTTCTGTCTTAATGATCATCTGCAGTGCATTATTATTCCTTTTATTGTTGCTATGTGCTTTCTATCAGAAGCCAGCAGAGACTCTGCTGCTGAGGAATACAAAATCCCTTTAATTTTTTTGGTAATAGTAATCCAATTTTATATTATACTTTGAAAGTATTCAGAGGTTATCTCAGGAAAAAACCAGATATTGTTCTATGAGCTGCATCACCACCATCTCAAGCAATCTGCCCAAACTGGTTCTTAACGTACAGGTGCACTTTTGCCCCCATTTTTTTTTTTCTGTTACATTATATTTTACTCTGAGCCACGTGCACAAGTTTGAGGACTTTAAGCATTATACTGGGATTGTACAGTTCATTTACCTAAAAAACCAAATGTGCCAAGGTCAGGGATTCTCAAAAGTATATGTATCTATATAAAACCACTGAACAAAATATGTTTAAATGTCATTGCTGGGTAACAAGGTAGGGAGTGTTGTGCTGTGCAGCGGGGAAATGCTGCCCTGTCTATTTACCCTTCCAGCTTTTGATAAAGGATGTTTACTGGGTTTATGGTACATGTTCTTCCCAGCTTTCCATGCGTTTTCCTAAAGACAGAAGTTACAGCTGTGTCTTTCTCTTTGTTTTTGAAACACTTGGCAAATTCTGTAGCTTGACAGTTTACTGTTCACATACACCCCAGTAAACTTTTAAAGAGTGATTTAGTGCATGTAAGAATCCACTGTAGTATTGAGATGCCTGGCAAATTGCTTTTCAGCTTAATGCAAAGAATACTAAAGAATATTAGGTTAATAAAACAGCAGTCAGTATTGATAATTGTAAGCAGCACTTTTGGGGACAAACTCCCACGCCTGTTAGATTCAGTTTCTGTGGATGTAAGAGGGTAATTCTTCATGCTAAACTCACTGGAGAGGAGTCAAGTTTTGGAAGCAGAGCAAAGGGAAAACATAGTTTTGTTTTCTGATATATGTCTGCCTGACTTCAGGGTTGACAAGGAGTTGCATAAGGCCTAATTAATTTAAAAATGTCTCTGGTTACTCCTGATAACTAGACTTTTAAGCATTGAAAAGATTTAGCTTAGTGAATTTAATACAGAATTACATCCTGCAGTTTGTTTGAAGAGTTCAGAGTTGGTTAGGCTGTACAGCTTCACCTGGAGAAATGTGTTGATTAACTGTAATCTGTAATGGGATGCTTCCATAGTTTTATTTTTTATATGTTGGGAGGCTTGATTCATAGGAGCTCAATAACAAATGCAACACTATTCTTCCTCATTAAGTAGGGAACATCTTTGTTTTACACTACTTGGTTGCTTACCAGGACTGGTATTCTAGTCAATAATGGTGACATATAGTAAAGAACTTGTCTGGGGAAAGAAAACTTGTTTTTCAGCCGTGTGGGAAAATGGATCACCTTACCAAACATCTTTGAGCCTGAGATGACCTCTGATTCAAGGTGATTCTGAGTACTTAGCTGTGTGTATCACATGTTCTATTGATGGTATTTTCCTCTGGATAACTTCATTGTCATATTAATGTAAAAGGCTGTAAGCAGAGGACATGTACATATTAAGATTTTTCCAGTGAGCAAGGGAAGTTCTAGAACTGACAGAAGGATCTGATGTCTGCACTTTCTTTATTTTATAATTTTTCTCCTTTAAAAAGTGGATGCAGCGAGTTGTGATTCCTTGTTTGTTTGTTAGTGTACATTGAAAGTTAAATTGCACTTTCTAAAGTCAGTCTGAAATGCTTGTACGCACAAACACAGAACATGGTGTCCCTGCCCATGGCAGGGGGGTGAACTAGATGATCGTTGAAAGTTTCTTCCAACCTAAACCATTCTGTGAATCAATAATTCTGTGAAAAATCATGGTTCTCCTCCTCCTTCTCCCCTCCTCCTCTCCTTCCAGTTGTGTTGCTGTAGCTTAATATTTTTGTGCTATGTTTAACAATGGTAAAAAAAGTTCATCTTCAGATTTTGTCAAGATACACAGTGGTTTTTGAGTTGTGACTATTATCTGCCTGTTTGAAATTTCAAAGTAACAGATAGCTGCATCTTATAACAACAGCATAGCATGCCATGTTAAATGGTGTTTTGTTGGCAGCTTTAGGGGATGTGGAAGTTTGGATGGGCATGAATAAATTGCCCTTTGACTTCAGATAGTTCCTTTAAAACAAGACTGAATTGGTGTACAGTGAGTTTGCAATGCTTTTTGCCACCTTGTATTTTTCTGTAGGTGTGGAGGAGGCTCATTTTTTCATGATTAATTTAATGCATTGTGATCTGGTCTGTGTTAAAAAATGCAAGGGAAAAACGTGTTTTTTTTTTTTTTTTTTGTAACCAAAATGAGCCTAAAGATGCTGAGATCATTCTTATTGTTTTCTTGGACTCTGTGACTACAGAATGGGAGAAATTCCAGAATCTCTATGAAGACTTAAAAGTATTTGACTTGCAATTGATTTTTACATGGAATGCTTTCAGATGCTGTGGCAATTACCAGCTAAGCTAAATACAACTGAAGAGAGACTGCTACATCTGAAACTGAAGCTAAGGGGCCATAAGGCGTGTAGGATAATTTAAGTGTCCAGCATGAGGTTTGAACCTTAGACTGCCACCAGAAGGAGTGGGAAGCTGGATGTGTTGGCCAAGGGCTCAATGATGTACTGTGAGGGAATATTAGCTGGTTTAAGATGTTGTGTAGCCATGCTTGAAAATAGCTTTCAGTTTAGCAGCTGGGAAGAAAATGAGGGCGGAAAGCATCTCTTGCTTGAGGCAGTCACTGCTTAATAAGCAGATTGTATACGGCCCTTCTGTGGCTTGTTCTCTTCTGACTTAGTTTTTTCTTTTCTTTTTTTCTCTGGGCACAAAAATATAAGGAAGAAGCCACATCAGATAAGCTAACATTTCCTAAAGTGACTTTGTTTTATTTATAGAAGAGCCCAAAGTGTAAAACTTGAAGTGTTGGATATGATTCCAGACATAAAGTAAAACTTGACATGTGAAGACTGAGGAGAGACCTTATTAATGCTTATAAGTATCTGAAGGGTGGATTGAAGGAGGATGGAGCCAGAGTCTTTTCAGTTGGTTCCCTGTAACAGGATGAGGGGCAATGGGCACTAACTGGAACATAGGAAGCTCCATTCAAAGATGAGGAAAAACTTCTTTATGGTGAGAGTGAGGGTGACAGAGCACTGGAAGAGGCTGTCCAGGGAGGTTGTGGAATCCCCCTCCTTGGAGACCTTTAAGACCTGCCTGGATGCAGTCCTGAGTGATGTGCTCTGGGCAATGCTGCTTTAGCAGGGGAGTTGGACTAGATGATTTCTAGAGGTCCCTTCCAACCCTGACAATTCCATGATTCCATGAAGCGTTGACTGCAAAGAACAGCAGGTTGGCTGCCATATTTTTTTTAAAATCTGTTCTAGCCTTTTTGCCAATATCTTATTTATTTTCTTTCACTACGGGCATGGCAGTCAAAAGGGCATTATGTTTTTCCAGTGAGAGAATAGTTTTATCAGTCAGCCAAATTTCTTAGATGTTTATAAACAGAATATGTTGAGAAAACACTTTGTTCTGGTGCAGTTCTTGCAATTTTCTTATTGGGCCAGAAAAGATGAATACATGGGTCTGGCCACTTTTCAAGGCTGCTTTTAAAGATGCATGCCACTATATTCAGAGGGTGTTGCTGTTTTATTACAATGTTTGTAAATAGACAATTTTGGATGAGACTTCAAGCAATGAATAAGAATGGGTAACTAAACTCGCTCAAAATGTTTGTACAAATTAATTGGATATCAGTAGCTTTTTGGCGTTGTTTCCTTTATGTTTAAATGCCAACAGAGATACACCTTGACAACTGGTAATGCACTCACCTGATGACGCTGCTGATCCAGCAGCATTACAAATTTTTATATACCTGTAGCACTAAACAGATAAGGTCAGTAAATCAAGCAAGGATAATTTCTAGTATCTCTTGGAAGTTGCAATTAAATTGTTGTTCTTGTTTCCAATTTGTCTCCTCTTCAGCCAGACAAAACCTTCTAGGAGGCACTGCTATGTCTTCTGTCCAGTATATTAGTTGTTGGCTGGGAGTAAAAGCTGGAGCGTAGGTAGTAACATTCTTAGATGAATCAAAAAAGCACAGTATTGTCACTTGTACTTTTCTCTATCTGTGTTTCAGTGCTGTTTCTGGCACAGGTAGAGGCTGAAGATGGGGCCTCAGTATAAGCCTTGTCGGTTTCAAATGCCACCAAAAATTTGTGTGTGTCAGCAGTCATCCTTTTAAGCTTGTGCCTACCTTTTAAGCATATTTGTATACTTCCCAAATGTTGCTCTTCTGTATTTAAGTATCACTTAAAAACACACATCTAATCTCTCACTCGGAATGCTTCATGCATCCTCTGTTCTCTCTGGAAAATGTTTAATTGGCTGTATTTCAAGAGTAATTTCAAAATCAATCGGAAATGAGGTTTCTGTTTGTAAGTGTTAATGGATGTAAGTGTTAATAGTAGAAAGATTCTCATTGACGTATTTTGGGGTGAACTAGTTCACCCTTAATCACTGTTTTTGCTGTAATGGGTAGAGTAAGGTTTTTTCCTTCATAAAGTATCAGTGGCAGGCAGTTAATATCTCTGTTTCTATAAATCATTTGCTTCCCTAGACTACTTTGCAATGGCATCAAATAATAATTAAAAAAATTGCAATACCCTCAAACTCTTCATCTATTGAAAGCGAGTAAGCTGAGATAACAAAATTTTGCCCTCAATGTATATCTTGGGTTAGGAATACAAAGCTTTTAATTAACTATTACACAAGCAATCTGATTATTCCCTCACCAAATCTATTGTCCAGATTTACTTGGATAGGGGGAAGGAGGAGAAGAGATCACATCTATTGCATATATTTTTAAAATGACTGCAAAATCTACTCTGTAGTTCTGGTGCCTGCATTGCTCCAGAGGTGGGAATGCGTAGGTTGGGAATGCAATTTTAATTTCCTTTGTGTGCTTGGAGCCTTTTAGCAAAAGAAGCTGATGAAAGCTGGGCTGCCTCACTGTCTGCTCTTGTTTTGCTCAGACTGTAATGTCACAGCAATTTGTCTCATTAATTTGTAGCCATGAGAACAAATTATGATCTGCTGTAATGGTAATTATATTAACTAAAATGGTCATAAAAATGATAGGAAGTTGTGGATCCTAAATATTGAAGCTGTGCAATTAGTATTTTTCCCAAACATTTTTAATGAAAAAGATTATATGGAAGTGTGTATACATATATATGTATGTGGGCATGTGAATGGATATAGAGTGTGTAAGTGTATGTTAGACAAAAAGACTATATTCATGGTTCAATATTAGCAAATGTTAATGAATATCCATAAATTATCAGAGGGGAGTCAACTGATGTAGGTGGGTTAAAAACTCAAAAGTACGTGGATAAAATCCTGCACAGCAGCAGGTAATCAGCACTTTCTGCTACATTTTAGCTCTTTTCTTTAGCACTTAGACATAAACAGCCATTTTGTGGTGGAAACTGGGCATTTTCTAAAGAGTCTGTTTACATTTGTTATAGAAGAGGCTTTTAAGTAAACGCTAATACCAGGATTAAAAACACCAGCTGAGCAGTGCCTTTTGTGAGTGATGCAAACCTCAGCCTTCAGCTGCACCTTCTGATGGGAGGAATGGCTTGTGGGTGAATGGCAGGTAACGTGCAGCAGAAGAAGCTGCTGGAGTCCACGTTTAGTAACCATACAAGGGAAAGCAGTTAATGATTTCTGGACTGAGGCATTAGTGTTCCAGAACTTTAAAATGGAACAGCAGCTGGAAAACCTGCATTTTGCCTTCCGTTAAGAACTGGGCAAATACTGAAATGAAAGTCTGATGTGACATCTGCTATAAATAATGCTTAACTTTCCACACCTGTCCTAAAACTTACCAGAAACAGAATAACAGAAACCATCCAAGGAAGGCCAGTAGTATCCAGGAGAGCATGGAAGATGCTAAACTATCTACTTTGTTCCCATTTCTCTTTCTATTTTGTTAACTGATTGTTAAAAACAAAAACACTTTAGTGGGTAGCGATAGTCTTGAAACTGTAAATACATTGTTAATTGAACTTTTGTTTACCTTCTTCAGGCAGTCTGAAAGCAAATGGTGAAATAAATTTTGTCTGGGCATTTGGATTCTAACCAGGGTCATTATCCCCAAAAGCTGCATTTCAAGATCAGACCTGAGGGTTTGTCTTTATCGGTGTTTTCTCCTCAACAATAGCCACAGCCTGGTGCTTGGGGAAGAGTATATCAGATACTTCCCCTGAATAATCACCCAGCCTCCAGCTGTTTTCAGCTCAGGGGATTTCCTGAGCTGGATATTGTCTCTGTGTTTTTAATAACCCTCAGTAGTTTTCTCTTTTACAAACGCATCCCTCCTCGAGCTGAGGTAAACCCTTTCCTTCTTGCTAAATGAAGGAGAATTCCTGCCACCACCTCTGTTGTCCCTCCCCAAGGCCTGCATCCAAAGCCCTAGAATATGGGATGTGTTCTTTGATTCAGGGAGGGGGAAATAAAAGGGTTACAAGGGAAAATAGTGATGTAAAAATATGGGTAGTTATTGTTGAAGTACACAGTTGAAGTATTGTGCTGAATAAGGGCATATGATCAAGAATAAAACCAAAGGACTAAAGTAATACAAAAATCTTTATTCAAATGACTAGGCATTTGAATCTTTGCAGTAGCTGACTGCTTGCCTTGTCAGTTCTCTTGCTCTCCTACTTACGGCTTTATTTATAAAATAATAGCTTTCAAAAGGCAGCCATCAGGAAATGAATAACTTTGTAGTCACAGCTGGGTTTAAAAAGTGGAGATAAAATAGCAAGCTTTTACCAAGGTGCTCTATCCATTTTGCGTGTTGAATGATGCAGGGATTTTATGAAAAAACATGTATTGATTCTGTGGCGCAAGAAA
>VXBJ01006697.1:68385-99530 GCA_013400055.1 Nycticryphes semicollaris | reverse complement strand
CCCCCCCCCCCCCCCCCTCCCCTCCCCCCCCCCCCTTATAAAAAAACTGGTATGCTAATAAATGAAGTGTAATCAATCAGAAGACTGTAAGGACTTAAGTCTCCAATGATACCTTAAAAATGTGCTTTCACATATTTGAGCACTCAGTACTCAAAGTTTAGCTTGAAATTTTGAGGGAGATGAGTGTTTGGTGTGTCTGCTGCCTGGGCCTGGGCAACAGCATTGGGTGGGTGTGTGGACCCATGTTCTTGGCTTCTTGGTGTTTGAGCTAGCTGAAATCATAGCTGCTAAGAGAGATTTCTTTAATATTTTAGCACATCGTGCACATGTGAGTACCTTACTACAGGTTTTACATATGTTCATTTTCTTTGTGGTGCCTGTTCCGCATGGATTATCATGGCATTTAAACGGTCAATTTATAAACTGCATCAATACTAAAATACTTTAAAGATTGTTTTCAGGTACACTAGGCAGCTAGACACAAACATGCTTTTGATGTGTTTTTTTTTTTTTTTTTTTTTTTTTATTTTTTTTTTTNTTTTTTTTTTAAATCTGATCTTAGTGGTGTGTGTAGCAATGGATGTACTCCTTTTTGTGGTGAATGAGCAGTGACCAAGGTCTGCAAATGTATTTATAGCTTGGTATTCACACAGCTCTCCACCTGGCAGTGCTGGGGTGCTGATATAGTCACGGGCCATCAGAGTTGCCAGAAGTGTTTGCTTGGCACGTTATAATCGTTGTACAGACAGGAAGATGTTGTCACGGCCTGCTGTGTATCAGTTTCCAGCCTCAGATGATGGATCGCAAGGACCAGGACCTGCCCATCTCCAGCTGCAGTCACTGCTAATTGATCCGGGGAGAATTTCACTCGCATTCTGCTTCTTGGTTCTCCTCTATTTGCTATTGAGGTGGGAAGTTCAGCCACTGCCCTTTTCTAATCAGTCTGCTTTCATGTGCTTTCCTCACTGTCACTGATGCTGGCTGGTCGGCATGTAGTAATCGTGGTGTATGTGCAAGGGGGAATAAAGGCGTTGTAAGATATGCTGCTTGGGCTTCAGCTCCTGGTGCCCACAACAGTAGCGCTTAAGCATCAAATAATTACTAATAAGTATGGTTCTATGGGATTTAATTTTGCATGGCACTGCTGCCTGCTGGGTTCCAGCCAGGGAAGGCAGAACACCAGCTTGGCAGCACCGAACAGATTTTTGTTTAATCGCTACGTTTATGTCAAGAGGAATCTCTATTTTGGGTGATTTGAAACTAGAAAACCCACGCAGAGTTTTGAAATAGTTATGTCAAAGGTAAGTGGTTAGAAAAGCCTTGTAATTATGTCAGCTACCCAAGGAGAAAGGTACTCTTCTTGCATTCACCTTTACCTGAGAACAATGTAGCTATAAGAAATCATGCCTGAATCATGTTGTGTTTCCAGTAGAGATGTATGACTGACCCATGCGTGTGTCTGTTTTGTGGTGACAGCAAGCATCTAACGAGGAACAAACCATACACCGCTTTTGATTTGATGCTCTATTGCCACCTTGTGCTCATACATCTTTCCACCACACGCTGGTGATGCAGTAATACGTTCCACTAGGGAACTTGCATTAGAGATGACATTTGGTTATACATTGTTTAAAGAAAGCGGTGGCAAAAGGAAATGTCAGTTCCTCTTCTGAATTCCTGAACGCAGAGCCCTATTTAAATAACACAAAGAGAATGACTTCTGTAGGAAAACGAACAATAGTTTTTCAGCATTTTGAAAATAAAGATGTTATCCATTTCTCTGATACAGAGTAGCTCAGTCTGATTAGCTGAAAAGCTCATGAATCACAAACTGAAGCAGACAGTAGTTGTGTATTGCATTGTGAATTGCAGAATTTGAGTCATTTAAATGTTTGAACATTGTAATAGGGAATAGAAGTGATTATAAAAGCAGTATTGACTGCTTAAAGTGTATTGATTTTGTTCTGAAGATTTCTACTTGGTAGTGTCTGGAAAGCATGCTCCTGAATGTTTATTTTGTCAGAGTTTGACTTATTATCTGGCCCAAACACTGATTTTAGCTTTCCCTGCTCCATTAGGAACTCTATTCAGGCAGAAAGAAATGGAAAATATACCTTGGGATATTACTGGTAAAAATTGGTCCTTTTTCAAATGCTGGAAATAATGTGCAATCTAAATTATAGCTGAAAGGCATATTAATTCTCTAGTAACATTCATGATAGAGAGGGAATAGAGGAAATTCATTGCTGTTCCTAACAGGTACTTTTAGCAAGGAGAATTACATAGGAAGATAAACAGCCTTGAGCTCCATGACAAAGTAGGTTTATCATTATATACCAATTTCTTCTTCTTCTTTGCCTCTTTTGGCATGAGTTACTTAAAAGCTACACCAGTAGCAAATTCTTTTTGTCTGAACCTGCTCAACACCTTCAGTTTGTGCGGATAAAGGATGTGAAGTCAGAGTTGGAGAACTAAATGTGGCTAGCTAACAGTAAGTGTGCTGTGGAGGATAGTGGGTCCCCAACTGCATTATATTTTACCCATATTTATAAATAGTGCAAAATAGGCTCCTCGAACCTCGAGAGGCAAACGGGGTACGCATTGATATAGCCTAATGACCTTGATGTTAAGGGCTAGAAAAGAGATTTGCTTTGTCTGTTATGGTAGAAATTGCTGTGGCTGCTGAAGCCAGCTGGCTGCTGAGCTGTACGAGTACCAAAGAGTAATTTGGACAACTGTGTGGGAAACGTGCAGGTGGTCGTTCATTATCTCCTGACAACTTCTTGTTCAGTTTGCATTCATCCTTTTAAAAAAAAAATAAATCTGCATCCATTTTGGTGTCATTTTACCTAAACGAGTCTCTAGGCATGGGAGCTTTTGTGCACAGCAGGAACTGGGCTAAGCATCGCATCTAACTTGCCCTTTTTTCTTTGTGGAGTAGGTGAGACTGTGAAGATGCTTACAGGGTAAGTTCTTTGCCCGCTCAAGACCTGCTTAATTTTGCCTGGACCTACACTCTTGTGGCCCATAAAAAGAGCTGTAATGTGAGTAATTGCAGTTACTGACCTGCTGTACTTGCCCAGGGGCATGCACAGGTGGATGTCATTTTTGACTTGCTTGCCATGGGGTATGAGAAGGGAAGTTCTTTATATATAGAATTACGTACAGATTATAGCTTCTCTTGAGGTAATTTATTCCTCTGTTATAAAATAGATCCAAAGCAGTTTTAAATATGTATGGTATCAATTTATTTTAATTTGCTAACTTGAGTCAACTTAACCTGTTTAAAAATAGTCTATACAAGTGCCCACATGTGGTCCTGGCTTCTGCTTCACTCTAGTGAAGGGTGGTCTCCAGTTCCCCCTGAAATGTGAATGAACACCCCTGGATTTGTGGTTATCACGCAGAGTTATTTTCCCCAGGTGGGTAGCTTTTGCATAGCTTTACAACACTTCTTTTTCTGAAACTGATTTGCCAAGCAGATGCACTGAGGCATGGCTTAAAGTCGTGCTTATTGCTGCAGATGGTTCACTGAAGCTTTACTCATCAAAGGATCCTTTGATAGATGGGGCTTGCTGGGCACATGTCACTTTTGAAAACCAAATCTCTTCAAAATTCACGTAAAGCCACAAAATATTTACTTTGCTGAAGGTGAATGTCCATGAGTAATATTACGTTGTATCTGAAAATGAGGAACATGTGCCTAGTTGTGCCATACAACTGGTAGTCTGAGGTTTAAGAACTAGTTTAAGAACAAACGTTGCTTATGGAATCAGCCTTGAGACAGATGCACCAGCTGAGCTATTAAAGTGTGTTTGTGTGCATAGGTGGAGTTATAATCTGACCTCTTGAGTGGCTACAGTTCAACCCACTTCAGCCCCACTAGTGTCTAGCCACTGTTACTGGAAGGGTGTCCTCTCAAAAAGGAAAAGGGCAGTTGAGTTTCAGGGCCTCAGAGATGGCAGACGGTACCTGTTACAGTTCGCTTTGACTTGGTATCTATTCCATAGAAGCTGAAATGACAAGACGAAGGTAGTGCTTATGCTGATGAGCATCTCAGCAATGGAATAAGAGCATCCTGGCTACATGTAGTACGTGTGGGGTTTTTTCAGTTTTTGTGGATTTCTGCTCTTTTCCTGTCTGTTTCCACTTAAGGAAAAGATTATTTGCTGAGGAAAGCATGGTTAAGCAATATGCTATTAATTAGAATTGCAGTGATATTAAACAAATACTTGTTTTACAAAAGTTACATGATTACACATCTGATTGTTGGGAATTGGTCTTCAACTTGTCTATAATGAGCGATTGTTTGGGTTCATATATTAGTTGTCGTAATACAACAGTAGTATTTTTTTTTCAGGGGTTCCTATTTTGGCTGCTGTTGCCGCCTTACCAGTTTGGGATTTGGTTTTGAACTTTTGTTGCTTTATTTTCATTTATAGCTCACTAGACAACCACCTTGTAAGTATTTGGTTTTTATTCTTAATATTTTATTTTGAAATGCTGTTCGTAAGCGTTCCAAATTTGACTGAGGTTGTCACAAAATGTAAAATAACTAGGGAATTGCAAAGAGTCACTTTAGTTTCTGTCAGGACCTGGATTTTAATCATACTATGTTTGGGCTTTTTTACTACTTTTGTGGGATTTTACTGTAGTAACAATAAACGTATTTAAAAATTGGCTCTCGCTTACAGCTATTTTTCAGGACACTGTTTCAGAGTGTAATGAAATCTTGACATTCAGTCAAGCTTTGACATTTTCTGTTAGACGAGATTAAACCTTCCTTCATGAAGGTGCATTTCAATAGATCAGAAAATGGCAGTCAGAGGGTCACCTTTACTTCTGATGTAATGCCTGACTATTAGGTAACCAAATAACATCAGGATCAGCCTTGGTCTCTATCTGGAACTACAGGATGTATCAAATGCTTTCACAGACTGGAACTCAAAAAAATGTCCTTTTACTTTCTGCTTTTGCATTTAGTGTAAAACTAAGTTCTGAGTCAATTAACTTAATAGAAACATAATTTAATTACTACATGTACTTAATGTTCCGATAAAAGCTGTGGAGACAGTTATTCAGTGTAGATCATGCTTCGTTTTATTTGTGGTGTTGAATTACCTCAAGAAACAGGCCTCTCTTGTTAGAAAGTATCTGCTGCTTGGAAGGTACCTGGGAATTTGTTCCAGGCATATCCAAGACAATGAAATCCCAAATCTTGCATTGACAGCCCTTTGGGCTTGCAAACCCTTCCATTCTTGTATCCTCCATATCTACACATAGCTAACAACTTCCTTCCCAGGCTCCACATCTTTTTTTTTTTTCTTTTTTTTCCCTAAGATTAAGAAAGATGTCTCTGAGTAACTTCTGTGTGTCTAGAAGTTGTCTACAGTTACTGCTGAAAATGGGCAACCAGTATAAAAGCAATTTCCACAAGCATCTGAAAGGTAGTGTATCAGAGCACATGAATCTGTATGTGACTGGTGATTATTTCTTGGCCTCAATTGAAACCAACTATTTTTGATCAGGTTAGGTCAATCTTTATGTGCATGGAGGTGACATTGCTATGAATTCATGGACTTTCTTTGTCCATATAGTTTCTTGCATTTGCTTTGTCTTCTGGCATGTAGTTAATTTCTGTATGGTTGTGAAGAAATTTGAGTATTTTATCTCCTAAATAATAAGAAACACCAGACTGTCTGCTTCTCTTCAGTGCCTTGAAAAGAGTCTTCCTAATTGTTATCTGTCTGATGCAGTAATGGTGATTTCTCTGGGCGTGTTGTCTTCTGTTGTGTCCTACGAGCACAATGTTCATGTCAAAATGTTTCATCAAAGTTGTCAGAAAACTAGATGAGGCCTCCTGTTTTTGTCTACTTGGGCATTTCCGAAGTAGGTCGTATCTGAGAGATTCTGGAAAACTCCCTTATGATCATCTAGGCAGGGATTTTAAGCTACAGAATCTTTTTGCTCTATAGGAAACCCCTCACACTGTATTAGAATGGAATTCCACAAAAAGTTTCTAGATTAAGTTTTTGTTTGTGAAGCAGAGAAATTGAGAAGTAGGAGGATTAATGGGCTTTTGATGCTCTGTCTCTGGGAACCTGAGTGCAAGCTGATACACAGAAAACTTGTATTTAACTTTTCTGCCTCATCATGTAGGACTTTCTTTTGCATTTGCTGTACAGATAAGCATAATTGGATTCTGCTGCCTTGCTCCTGTAAGGAATGGAAGGAGTTAAGTGCATCTGATGAGGATGTTTTCATTCCCTCTTTCACAGAGAGGCTGGATCACAGATGTATTTTTGTGCATAGAAAATCAAAAGGTCGGAGAGGGGCACAGTCTGTTTTTGCCAAAGGACTGCCTGTGATCTGCAAAACAAGATGGTTGTCTGCATTTAGTGTGAGCTGAAGTAAGGAGCTGTGCTGTTAAGAAAGAGATGGCTGTTTAATGTCCTGGTGTTAAACACTGAGGATCTGGAATGTAAAAGAAGAATTAGGCTTGTTGTTGGGTGACACTTGCTGAGGCCCTTTAGGAAGGCAGCAAAGCAAATGCCAGACGAGCAGAGAATTTGTCACTTTCAGGGGCTGAACTTGGAGCTCTACATCAAGTGTCTTAACCCAGTTGTTTCTCAAATCCCCCGTGATAAAAATGGAAAAAGGTGGTGAACTGCCTGATAAGATTCAATCAATCAATGTTGATGTTCAAATAGGTTTATTCTGCATGGAAAATCTGCTTTTTGGCCTGTGTGTAGCTCTGTCTTCCCTGGATTTCCTTCTGGGCATCTTCTGCCCTGGGCAACACTCAGTTGCGGCATGAAACATTTACGTGAAGTTTTTGGATAAACCAGTACTAAAATTAGAGCAAACTTTTGCCATTTGCTCTTAGGTTTTATTTTAGTGTTGTGGTGACATTTTCCTTCAGTGAAAACTGGAGAGCATATTCTTGCTGCCAATAAAAAAGTGAGGCAGGAAATCTTTAAAGGACTGCATGTGTCTGATGTAGGAAGCTTTGGTGAGGGATGCTCATTTCCTCTCATCCGTGTGCTGGGGCTGCTTGTCAAGACATCACTGGGTCAGAAGGTGCTTAGGCTGTATCCCTCAACTTCCTGCTGTGGTTACCTCTTACAGAGCTATTTTTGGGAACAGGTTTACTTCAGTACAGCCTTGACTTTGGTTGGCAAAGCAGGCTGCCATGAGTGCATACCTACATTAAAGCTGTGTGTGGAACTGGGAGATGAACTAATCAAGGAAAAGACAGTAGCATGAGAAATGGAGGAAGGGAAAAAAGATTGGAGTGTGGTGGGGAAGAGTGAGGACAAGACAGGAGGAAAAAAAAAGCAGAAAGGACAAAAGAGTTGGGGGAAAATAAAAAAAAAAGTCAGTCTAGGGCTTTGTATCTGACACGTAGTGAAAGATTGACCAAGATTTGTTCTGCTTAGCAATGCATGATGTGAGGGGCATTGAAGAGGAAGAGGGCAAAGATCCCTGGGCTAACTTTATACCTTATCCTTAAGTGAAAAAAATCTAATTGATACTTTGGAAGCATTGCAGATTAGCTGTGGTATCTAGGTCTGTGTTTATTAGCATCTTTTTTCAAAGCTTCTGTAACATTTCCTTGAGTGTGGGTCAGTGCATCCTGGTTAGGCCTATGTCTCCATTGCAGTAATAAACAGTAAACTTCCAATCTAATATGCACCTTTGAGAAATGTGCAGTATAGCTAATAAATGAAAGAATGTCAATGGGACAGTGACCACAGCAAACACAGCTGCTATCAGCTATTAGAGGGCAAACTTATTCCCTGATGTTTTAGAACAAGCACTTCTTTTCCTTCTGTGTGAGGGAAGATCAAGAAAATTGCTCCCTGTTTTCACAGATGTGACTCCTGGATTGATTGGCAGGGTTGAAAACCATGTTGTATGCTTTTCTGGGCAGTCATAGATATCCATTAGGAGGCCCTGTGTCTAATAGTGCTGCATATAAGCTCTCTTGGGTTTTTCTTTGTGGTATCCCAGTGGTCATTGCAGATCGATACCTGTGAATGTGGATTATTTTCCAGAGATGTGGATATTGTGCTTAATGAGAAGTCTTAGCATTCGTTTGAAATAATAAAACAGCGTTTGCAATTGTAGAGATCTAGTGTCTCTGCCACGACTGGGATTTTTCTTGACAGCATTTTGAGCCCTAGATGGTTTTCCATGTTGTACTGCATCTGTCAAAAGTGACAGTAATGAGTCTGCAGCTAACTAAGGATCCGCTGACAGTGGGAGAAGAAAGGAGCTGCATAATTTCATTATCCTTTTGACTTGTAGGGAGCAAATGCTTTATAACCTCCTCTCTTCATTGATACTAATGCCTCTGGAATCCCTTTGTTATATTAAATCTCAGCCAGCTGAGGGTACCCCTTTGAGGCTCTAGTAACTTGAATCCGAGCCTGGCATAGAGCTATACATAATATCAGGGGTCATTATCCCAACTTATCTCTGCTTTTCAATTTCTGTTCAGCTCTAGTCTTTAATTGAAAATAAAACATTTTCTCTAATTATATGATGTCATTTCTATCCTGTCCTAACCAAACACAGTTCTTTTTTAGGAGTCTCAGCTTTTTGAATTAAAAATTGCTTGACTTCCAATTCCAGGAACTTAATTATGATTTTTAAGTTGTTAGTACTTGTCCTTGTGGAACATCCTTCCCCCCACCTTAATAAGTGGAGAGATCAGCTTTTGTGGCACTCCAGCCCCTTCCTTGACAGGTGGGCAGAGAGAGGTGAGAGCTGAGCCAGAGAAGTGTGACCTTTCAAGAGGGTGTAATTCCTTCTCTGGACTGGACTTGACCAGTGTAGCTACGTGTTGTTCCTCACTAAGGGCAGATACTCCACGAGCAGCTCACTGCTTTTACGGAACCGGTCAATAAAGTGCTGTATCGTGTGACACAACTTTGTGGTAGGAAGTGGTGCTGTCCAAGAACGCTGAAACTTTCATTTGCTTTTTAAAATTATGAATAGGCAGTATTGTTGGATTTGAATGAAAACCTTTAGGAAAATATTTAATTGAAGATACTGCAGGCTTACAGCAGTACAGAACTTTCTATATATGTTAATTTGTAATTAAAATTAAGGAAATACTTATATTAACGAACCACATCTTTGGTTTTGAGATGATTTTATTAGACTTTATGAATTTCTGAGTAAACCTTGTGATTAGGAGCTTGCTTGCTTTGTTATCCTTATTAAAGTTTATTAAGGAAAGATGTGCTTACTGGGGTTATTCAAGGGCACCGTAGACTTAGTTTTTCTTGGTTTCTGTTTGGGAGCAGGAGATGGCTTAGTAATTTTGCAAGAAGAGCCCTGTGTATGTATAAACCCAGACCCTTTATGGTGCTGTCAGCCATTTGATAGAATGATTAATTTACTTATATCTTGCACTATTAAACATCCTCATACATTTTACAAGCTTGATTTTGTGCTGTAATACCTGCCAGCTAGTATCTCCAGTTATCAGGGGAAAAAAAAAGGATGTGTGTCTGTATAGAATGAGGTTGTTAGGCAAAAATACAAGAGCTTTATCATGTAGAATTGGTTTCATCACAACAGTAGTGCCAGTCTTTTGCTCTCTACACACACAGTGATCTAAAATTTAAGTTGTTTTGTTTTTTTTCTCTTGCCTAAGTCATGGCATGACATGACTAAGATTAAGTTGCAAATTATGGATCAATTATGTCTGCCTTAAGAAGTGTTTCACAGGTCGAGTTATAGATGGGTAAGATCTACGCGGAACAAAGAGGGATGTCTGAAATCAGATAGTATTTTTTTTTCTCTGGATGCATGTAGGAGACCTTCTGAAGATAATGTTGGTTTTTAAGGCGCTCGAATTCTTTGGTCCACACCCTATTTTATCAGGCTGTACACAGGTCTCTGAAAATTATTTAGAAATGTGACCATAGGAAGGATTTTTTCCTTAAATGATATTTTTGAAAAGTGTAAGTACATCTCAACTGCATGAGACCTGTTTCAGCTGTGTTCAGTATGTGCCAGGAAGAAAAACAGATGCTTTTTTTTTTTTCCTGTGGCAGCTGAGCTGAAGTCAGTGCTGACGTTCTTGTTTACAGTATGTCATCCTAGAAACAGTCTATTAAGATGATTTATTGTGTTCTTTAAAGCCTGATATTTGAAGTCTTAATTGTCATATTCTGATTTTTCTAGGCTTGAGGTAATGAAATTTAATACTGACATTGGGGGTTGGGGAGTATGACCCTAAGATGCTAATGAAGTCATGCTCTAGCTAATGGTTGATTAATAAAATCATATGTTAAGTATTCACTGGCCAGAAAACTCGGATGTATCAGTTGTTTTAAAAAGGCATTTTTTTTCTTTTTTTTTAAATGTAAGGTTTAGATTTGTGTTTTTCAGTCCCACTCAGTGTGAATGCAAGACGCCTGCTGTGGGAGGAGGTAATAGGAAGAGACAATGGCATCTGTGTTCATTGCTAATTTTAACCTCTTGCTATCTTTTCTGTCAGGATGCACTGTGCAGACAGAAAAGCTTGTGGGCGAATAGGGAACAAATAATTTTCGCCCAAGTAAACTAATTACATGCCGGACAGAAATGATTCTGACAAAATGACTGGTTTTTCCTTCAAAATAATTCTGGAACTCTTTTCTGCTTCCAAAATGGAGTAGGAGTCTGGTAGGTAAGAGCTCCGTCCATCCTCAGCTATGGACAAATTCAAATAAATATGATAGGCTTGAGCCTTTAGTGGGTGTATAGTATGTCAGACGGTGCCAAAGCCACTCTGAACACATCTTATGGGAATCTGAAGTTCTTTATTACTAGAGATTGTATGCTTCTTGGTACTCTTTCCACATATAGAGTTCCTAAATTAAATTTACATGTTGAGACAAGTGGATAAAACAGGGAATCAGTGCTAGGACTTGCTGATGTCTTGTACCTCAGCTTCCAAGTGCCCCGGTTATATGAGTGATTATAGCTGAGGAAGACAATTTTCAATAACAATTTGCTTGATGAATTAGCCTTCTTTCTTGATTGCAGATTGTCTGCAAACAGATTGCAATTTTAACAAACTTGTTTGCTATTTATAATAACTCTGTGCATAATATTTTTTTCCCTGAAAATTGCTGTTGGTAGAAAGATTCACTTTGTGGTCCTGAGAGAATACTGAGAGCAAACTCTTCCCATAAAACATCCATGATAAACAAATAGAAAAAAGTGGGAAGACAGTTGGAGCAAAATCATACAGAAATCACTGGGATGTTTGCATATCATTTTTTCTAATTATTTGTTCAGCTGTAACAGTGAGTGAAAATTGTCACCATCTAATAGTTATTCAGTAGTCCATGTAAAAAGAGGCTGATGGGCTCCAGGGAGTTCCCGGCACACTCATCCCCACCTCTTGGATCACCTCCACAATTCATATTAATTGACAACCTCATTGCTGCCAGCTGCGGAGACACCAGGCAACACACAGATCTGAAGCTGGAATGGTATTTTCATGCAGGAATTCAGTTCTTTGGAGAACTCGCTGGGGAGATGCCACTGAAACAGTGCAGAAAGGTTTATGATAGCACTTTACCTACTGTGCCTGCTATTATATACCCAAAAATGTTCTGGTTTTCATGAATATTAGTATGATATATTTCATTCTTAGCCATTCCTCCACGTGCACTGTAATTTTATTTTGCTACCTAGCTATTTTCTAGAGGGAACCAAGCCACTCCCTTTTCTGTTGGGTTTGGCAGGGCTGAGGAAGGAAATACCTGTGATTAGGCTAAATTGAACAGCCGTGAGGGTTTCTTTCCTCTGGGACAGTGGACAGCACTGGTACCAGCTTCCTAGCTAGCTCTGACTTGGCAAAGCTATTAAAGAAGTGAAGAGGCCATTCAGTTTTTGTCTGATCTTCCTGCTAAGGTTACTGACAAAGACTGACTGTAGTTGTATTTTTTTTTTTTTTTNNNNTTTTTTTTTTTTTTCAAAGGCAGTTACTTGTCTTGGAGTAATTAAAAGGAGATCACCAGGTTGTCACAGAATAATGACCCTGTCTCTGCCTTGCTGAAGGAGCTTTGATCCAGCTATTCTTGTAGCTAGTTACTATTTTGTTGAGCTATTGTATCTCTTAAAATAAAAAAAAAAAAATTGTATTCACATACCATATGTGTGAGAGTTGGATTTCTCTAAAGGTGCACTAGGAAACATTTTATTTTACTTTATTATGGCAACCCAACAGACAACATGAAGCGTAGCCTGGAAAGAGGCCAGGAGACCTATCTGCTGAGAAAAGAGGTATGTTTCTAATTACAATCTGGTAGGCAGAGCCTGGGGATAATGACATACCTTTTCTCCGATGAATATTTTCATAAACTTTGCCTGTCTCGGGAGATCCCTTGGTGGTATGCTAAATTGGGTCATTTGTGTGTATACTAAAGAAAAGGACAGAAGATGGGTGTATGTTTCAGTATAACTATGAAACACTGTCTTCTCATCAATTAACTAGTAAAAGGTTTCTTCTCCAGTTTATGGGCAAAACAGTTATTGAAGGTCAAGGCATTTTCTGTTTCTATGCAGGCATGTATTTTAATGCTCTGCAAAGTGGACACAAGAAAGGAAGTTTCTTGCTTTGGTTGCTATTTTAAAGTTTTTAATACCTGTATGCAGAATCAAAAAGTATATTAAAACATTCCTCCTAATGTGACTATTATTGTGTCCATCTACTCATTTATACTTTTCCAATGTGTGCAGCTCAGGATGATATACTTTTGATTTTTAGTTTCAAGCAGTTTCATGATTAACGATATGTATTTGAGCAGTGGCATCTTCCTGAACATTGGAAAACTACTCCAAAAGGAGATATTTAATAAAAGTAGATAACAATGGGTATTGCAGTACATATGTCTGTGTCACATTTTTTTTTTTTGTTCAGGACAATAAAAATATTTGTAAGGATGCATGGCTGCATACATTCAATACAAAAAAATGGAAAAAAAAAAAAAAAGAAAAGAAAAAATAAAAACCCCAAGCAATGTAACTGTGCAATCTTACCCTCTGTGACCTCAGTTTGTTGTAAGTCTGACTGCCCTGATTCCCAATGCTCATAAATATTCTACTACATTAGTGGCACAAAAGAAATTCCCTTGTAGCATTTCACATAAAGACCAAGTTTCTTATTAATTTTGCATAAGTAATATATCTCCTGATGATAAAAACTAAATGCATTGTTCTTTTGACTGGCTTTGTTGGTTTTCTTGCTTTGTTAGAAGACTAATAGGTGGGCTACCTACAATGGTTCCTCCATGTATTCCTCTATTATTAGCAGCACTTCTCGTTTTACTATATTGCATTTTCACTTGCAGCTGATCACTTAAGGATCAGTTAGAACTCAACCCAAAGTTTCAAAGTGATAATTAAAAAAAAAAAAAGAAAAGATGGAGCCACAGCTGTAGCAAATGATTTCTAATCTTCATGTGCTAATGGATAGGATCTCTAGATATAGGGCCAAAATAGCTAATCTGCCCTTGCACTTTGTGTCCTCTTGACACTTGCTGTGTTTCGTGACTCTTATGTTCTTATCTGGGCCTGCAAGATTACTTATGAAAAGTGTTCTTACAGGGTTCTGCTTTTTCATTCTTCATGCAGAGAGCAATTTTAGTATTAGAGTATGAATAAAATAAGTGATTAAAAACACATTTCAGAGACCTACCCTCAATTTTTTTATTGCTTTAATGTTTAATGGAAGAATGGAAAGAATTTCCATTTTGACTCTAACTCTATGATTTTATTTTCATCTTCGTTCCTCTGTGTGATACAATGCTGTCACTTTATGTTCTTTTCGCTAATGTTTGCTTTGGTATTTTACAATACTGGATTTTCTATGATGTTATTTTTGTCTCATTTCATCACTGTGTTGTAAACTACTGTAGAAAACAGGAGCTGTTCAATAGCAGGAGTTCTAAACTACTTTTAGCTCTTTTGTATTTTGAGGAAGCAGCCACTGAAAAAAGTAGTGGAGCCTTTGGGTCATTAATCACCCCTTTTGGTTTATCCTATAGCTAGCAGCCTGCTATCACAACTGTGGAAAGGGGAGCAATTAAAAAACTTCTTAGTGCTTCTGTTTGTGTAGAGGACAAATAAGTAGAAATGACACCTTTGGGTGCCTAATTGTGCATTGCCTTTTTCCAGTGGCTGTGGTGAGTGGAGCTTAAGCAAACTTTAAACATGGTGTAGATTTGTCCATGTTCTTTGAGCATTCTTTTTTGTTAGTTTTTGATCTCCCCCCTGCCTCCTTCAAAAAAACAAACCACCCTAAAAATGCCAACCAAGCCACCACCAACCTAACAACAACCTGCCTCTATGAATGTTTTTGAAGAGTCTTGGTTTGATGTGGAGAGGCAGCAATGTCCATCCTCATGGGTTAGTGACAGGGGGGAAAACATCTGGGCTGGCAGGTGGGCAAGCACTTGCTCTCTGAAATATTTCTTAAAGATGTGAGTGTGGCATGGCAACTGCTGCACCAGCATCTCAGTTGTTTTACAGGGTGCAGCAGTCTAAAGCATTGCAGCTTTGCCCAGTGATGGCCATAATGAGCTGGGTCAGTTTGTGTCCCTCTCTCTAGGATGCCCGTTTACTCTAGATTTCCATCAATAGAAACTAGAATTTAAGCACTGCTGCCCTCTTTCTTGAAATGCCCACAAGAGTGTGCCTCTCTGCTATGCATAACTGTTGTTTTTACCAGTTTTTATGTCTATTTCTTGGAATATTTGTCATTGACCTCTTTAAAGAGGCCTGCTGTAGTTCTGAGCAGCTTGTATGAAGAGGATACTTGTTCTGGAATGAAATGAGTCCCTCTTCCTGTAAACCCTCAGTGTTACTGCAAACCGATCTAGAGACCTTATAGTGTTATTTAGCTTTAAGTTATCTGCTGAAAACAGGATAAAGTAAGACTAAGAATTACACGTGTTCGAATAGGTCAATTGCTTATTAGGAGAAAACTCAAGTGATCTTAAAGAGACTTCATAATAATTATTGGAAGATTATTAAAAGCCAGGCTTGCAAGTTGGTTCCAATATACTGTAGTAAAGGTTGAATAATGCTTTTTTTTAATTTTGCAATTGAATTGATGATCTGTGAGACTTCAAATTGTCAATGCGTTTAAGAAAAAAAATAAAATGATGTTACAATTTAATGAGATTCTGCCTTGTGTTATAAAAAGCCAAGTTGACAGCTGATTGTTCTAGTCCATAATCACAAAGGAAAGTGCTTGTGACCATGGATTAGATCAATTTTGTTGTTTGCCAAATTAATTTTGTGGATGTGAGGAAGGTTGGGGGGGATTTGATTGTATGAATTTGTCCCTTATGAGAGAGAGCCCTTGTCAACAAACTTCTTTGCTCTGTAGGTCTGCGAAAGGAACACAGTCTTAGCTTTTTGATGCATTAAAGGACTGGAGTCTTTGATGAAAGAACTTGTTTGGTATTTTCTGTAACCAGTACAGGAGGCCAGGTGCATCAGTTGTGTAAAACAAACCAACAACCCCACTTGCTTCCCTGATAATCCTAATTCTGAAGAAAACTAATTCTTGTGGTTTGTAATTCCAAATTGTCAAAAAATGACCTAAAGTATGATTTTCAACCCAATACTGTCTGTATTGTATTCCCTGTTTTATTACTTTAGCACAGTTTTTGTTTTCTTTAATTGGTGTACATAAGTGTGTATATTGAAATGGAGATACAGAACAATAATTGTACATAGGGGAGAATCTTCTTACAACATTATGAATTGCTCTTCCTGTTATAAAAGCCAACCTCTTGAGCTCTTCAGATGTTTAAAGAACAAAACAGCATGGTATTTTTAAATGCTTGATGTCAGGAGAAAAAAGCGTAGCTCTATTTATCTCTGTCAACCTTGAGAAAAATTCAGTCAGTAGAAAGTGCTTAGCTTTGCCCAGTTTAGCTAGATTTTTAACGAGATGCTTCTTTCCACTGTACACTTAGCTGTGCTATGAAGTGACTAGAAGAAAGCAAGTAAGAGAAACAGGAGTTCTCCATTTGTTTTAATTTGGAAAAGTAGTACAGTCTAATATGTGAAGGTTGAGCTGGAGTTTAACAGCCAAGAGAAAAAGCTGTGTTAAAAGCAGCATGGGAATAGCTAGATTGATGTATATCAACTCTGACTATTCCACAACGTACCAGTGCTTTATGGTGAACATTTTTTTAATTAATATGTAACATAAATGTTTAGTGCATGCTCCAATAATAAGGCAGACATAAACCTACTTTTTGGTATTCCATATACTTGTGTTAGATAAATCAAGAATTTGAGAAGAAAATCTAGTAAATGCACCTTCTTATTAGACTTCTTAATCTCAATGTATCATAAACCGTCTCGCTATGGCACTTGAGTCAGGTTTATGAAGTTATTTAAGATCCTTGCTGCCATTCATTTCAACTGTCAATACAATATGTGCACTGGCACATATCCAATAAGTAGAAAGACATGGCATTGAATTACAACCCAGTAGTTTCTAATGATTTTTGTAGCTGAATACATCTACTCCAAGTGATTTTTATAACAATGCACCACCTTAAATATTAGGTCTGACATGCAGAGCAGACTGAATATTAAGATTGTCTATGAATAAAACATATCTTGGAATTCAAATTGTGGCATGGTGTTTGATTAATGTAGCTCAATATTGTTAGTACTAATTAAAATGATAGAAAAAGCATATTCTGTCACATCTCATCTAATTTTTGGTTTTGCAAGGCTGTCTTTTAACTTGCAGGAAATCAATTAATCAGGAGTGTTTTTACAGGAAATAAATCTTTTGTTTATTCAGAAAATCTAGTTGAAGCCTAAGGGGCCCTCTGCTAGATGCCGTTATCACACCAAAACAGTTTGGGTTAGTCACTCTACAATGAAATCTGAAAAAGAATCATGATATTGCTCATTAGCAGTCTTGTATCCATAAGCGATGCTTTTAATACATTTTCAGGAATACTTTTCTATTTCCACAAAATGCTGCCAAAGCATCACTGAGGACAGGTGGCTGTGTATGTTAATTATGCAAGCTTTGTGTGCTGACTACCTCAACCCACCAATGGAAAATCATTTGAGAAACCCCACAAAAGAAAGTTATGGCATCTCCAACTAGAACAAGATGATACACTGCAGGGTAACGTCTACACAGACATCATTCCAATGGGACTTCAGATGACTTAACCTGCTAATTTTTTTCTTGTAGGTATAAGAGATTTCGTTTAAGGCTTCTAGTCTTAACCTTGTTGAATAACTGTCTTAGATGTAGTACATCATGTTTCTGGATGGAAAAACAGCTGCTCTATAAGTTTTGCTCCTCAAATCTTACCAGAGCTGGGTAGAAGGTGGTAGAGGTCACCTCTCCAGTTCACTCTAACACATTTGGGCTGTGTAGAGTGCAGTGGTGCAGGTACCAGGAAGACTTTGGCTTAGCCCCACAGTAGCCTCTGTGTCCTTTTCTTCTATTTTGTTAATTGCACCACTTGTGGTACTTGGCAATCAGTGGACAGACAGGCAGGCACTGGTATGTGCCCTGCAGTAGTGGTAGAGAGGGAGTGATGTGTATTTGTGAAGGCATTTTGGTACAGATACCTGTTTTCATACATAATTACTATGATAAAATTCTAATAGCTTCTATTTTCATGGGTCAGCATAAATTTGTACTGGCATAAAGTGAATCTAGGTTAGGAATGCTTACTAGATATACAAACTAGATGATGGATATTTAGGCTTGATCCTTGATAGCAGTAATGATCAGTGGGGATTTTCTTACCTGATATTATCTGCCTCTGACAGTCGTGTTATCTGGTTTTAAAAAAAAAAAAAAAGAAAAAGGCAGAAAGATTTAGTGCTCTGAAAAACCTGAAAGCTTTTAGTCATTTCTTTCTTGGCTTTCTCATATTCCTTCAGATACATTTAATGCTATTTATGAAATGGAAGAAATAGAGCCTAATAGCATATTGATTTTTTTCTCATTGTGTACATATGTAGCTGTTCCTGAAGATGGCATTACACTCACCTTTCTCAAAGATGCGAGATAATATCAGCTTTAAGATGGACTTGTCATGTCATTGACTCTTTATTGAGGTCAAATTTGGAGAGAATTGTAGCATTTTCCTAAATCCAATAGTGTTTCTAATGCCACTTTGGTCTCCTGAATCTGCTGTGGAAAATACAGATCAGAGGACTCACAGAGTTCTAAAGACAACTGATTTAATTACTTCCTGCAGAAAAGGCCATGTGCTGCTTGGAGGGGAGGCTTTCTCCTTCTGCTAGTTAAGTTGTCCCACTTGTGGGCTTATGTCTTGCTGTGCTTGTTCTCTAATGTTACAGGCCATTGAGTCTGACTGTGAAAAGGGAGAGGGAGTAACCGGGGACTGTAGGTGCTAACAGCTACCTTGGTCTTCAATGGGCACTTGGTAAAAAGACCACATGTGCATGCCCTTTAAAGTTATATCTTTCTGTCCATAGATACTAAAAGAAAGTACTAGGATTTGTCTCTTGAGCAGAAATTTAATTGAACATCCAGAGAACACAAAGATGCAGACTAAGAGCACAAAGCAAATGAAGTGAGTATAAGTAAATAACATGAGCGTTTCTGTTTTCTGTCTAGAAAAGCCCCCTACTTTCAGCCGCAAAGAATAGGTGTTGTGAGTTACTGGACATTGTTGGCTTGGAAGATATACAAAATATTTCAGAGAAGGACCAGGATGAACAATACTTATAACTAATATTAGGCAATATGTAGTGATATTGCATAAAAAACTTTTAATATTTGTTCTTGGGTTTTTTCAACTTGAAATATTGTCAATCTATTTTGTATTTTGTATGCTGTACATTTTTATTTTGTGTGTTGCTGTTTTATGTGTTCATCGTCACTACAAACAAGCCTGTTGTTGTTTTCATTTTATTACCTGTGGTAATAACACCTCTGCAAAATTAACTTGGACTTGTGATGGTTTCTGACAAGACTTTGAATTTTGGTATTAGCTATGCATTATTGATATTCCCAAATCTTTTGTTCTGCATATTTTTGAACATTACCTTACTCATTTTACAGTGATGTTCATCTTTTTTTATTTTTTGTTCCTTTTGAGAGTTCTTAGGGTTATGAACCTCTTGAAATACAGAGAGAGGTATCTCTTCAAACTTACAGACTAGTTATATTAATTAGATGTGAAAATAATGATATAATTACAAAACAAATACGAATTTCTGGGAAGCTTGATCAGACTACAGTTGTAACTACTCTTAGTTTATGTAATAGTCTGTGAAAAGAAGTGCAAGTCCATTCTTTTTACTATGCATCAGGTTGACATGGAAACACACCTCGGACTCTTGATGTTGTTTATAAATACTCTAGAGTAGGGGGTTTCCTATGTATATTTTCTAATGGATTTTCATAATATTGTTGTTGTGATTTAACTGTTTATCAGGTGTTGCTTTCTGTTGCGTAGTGCCCAGAATGATTCCCTTAGTCACTAGAAAGCCCTGGCAAACGGCTGTAGCCACCAAGTATAACCTGGCAACAGCAGGTTTGGCTCAGAAGAGCTGTGTGGAAACAGGTCTCCAGCGAAGCATCACTGTTGCTTTGGTAAAGGTCTTTGCTTTGTACAGATCCATGTCATGAATGTGGTGAGAGAATTCAGCTTTTAGATGTAAATGTTTTTTAAGTATCATATTATGCTTTAGCCACGGCAAGTATATGCTACTGGAGGCATCGTTGACTGATGTCAGCAGCCAGGCAAGCAGCAGAATGAGAGAATGAGGTGTATTGAAATTAAGGAGTAAGTGGTTGGAATGCTTGTGTGTAATTTACTCCACATCCTAGTGTCTGGTTTTAGTATGAATAAAAATTATTAGCTGCCTAGGAAGACAGCTAATAGGAAAAGAGAGGAAAGAGACATGGCAAAGGCTGTGGCATTCTGCAGTGTAGCCAGTTTGGACAACGCTTTGATATTTAGAAGTTGGAATAAGAAATTAATTTTGACTAGTTACTCATTTTTGCAAAATTGAGTATTTTTAGTGTCAACTAAGTATTTCCTGAATCTGAGCTAGGCTTATGTAGGTTTTTCTACTTCATTGACTGACTAGAACCTAGACTCTGTTATTTGATTTTAATGAGGCTACTTGAGTTTGAAAGGTACTGCTCAACTGAGTTACAGAATATTTCTTTATTGTAATGTAAAGGTAAATCAATAGCTATTGATTATGGTGTAAAGTCATAAGGCCATCGGTGGATAACAAAACCAAGAACATTAAAGATGATCTCTGTTTACAGAAGGGATCTTTCTGGCACAGAGTCAGTGCAATGATCTTGGCCGTATGTTTCTGCTTTCTGACCATCTCCGCTTTGACTTTGAAAGAAATTTCAAAGTTAAATTAGTTTGAGTTTATATGAGACTAGAATGGCTGAAACAGCATTACTCCTGTAGACACTAATATTTAAAGTAAAAAGTTTCGCCTGAAGATTGTTTACCACCTCAATAGAGTAATTACAAGTAGGTATATTATATCCTTGACCTATTTCTGTAGAGCAATGCAAATTTCAGTTACACAGCATGTAACATGCTGGCAAACTTTAATTGTCAAAGTTTCATCTGAAAATTGTTAGGCACAGTGCAGCCAGATCAATTTTCAGATTATTTACATGGAACCAAGGAAGCTGTTCTCTGACAACTACCATAACTAAGCTTCAGCTCAGATTAAAATGGGGGGAGTGTGTACTGGAGAGAGAACTCCTGCTTCCTGCATAGGAGTTATTCTGTATTTCTGTGATAGCAAATTTTTGCTTTTTTTAAATTTTAACAGCATTTTCTTCTCTGTATTTATTGCAGCAACTCAGTGGAAAGAATGACAAAACAGTAAAGCATAACATTAATGTGAACCTCTGTCATCTTAAACACCAGGAGTTCCCCATTAGTATGTAGATGTCACTCTAAAGGAAATAAAGATTTACTGAAGAAATGTTTTGACCCAGAGTCAAATCTCATGTGAACCAAAACTGGATATACCATATCACCCACTCAACCATATTTTGAATGAGCCTTTTCAATGTCTTGAGAGAAATTAGAGTGGGAAGAGGAAACTGGGGGAAGGGAAAACAGGGTCTTGCGCACTTGTTGAATTTCAGGTTTTGTTCTACGCAGCTCCTTAAAAGAGCCATGATCCTTAGGGCAGGGTGGGGAGAAGATACTGTTTCAATTCCTGTGGCGGAACTATGATACCCTGAACCACAACTAATACCTAGAAGTAAAGTATTTTCACCTTTATTGACTTCTTGCATTGAGTATTTAGAGTGAATAGCTCCTAGAAAGTCAACTGGTTTAAACTAGTGGAGACTTGGTAAAAGCTGTGGCTGGGCAGTTCCTTATGGGTCCAGAAATGAAAGGTGTTTTAAATGCTGGGGCAGGAGGTCTCAGATCCTCCCTCCTTCCTCACTGTTCTGGGGATGCAGCAGTTCCTGACCTGTAATACTGCATTTGTTCTGCTGGTCTCTGCCTCTGAAGGAACCCTGTACTGGCATCTCAGCAGGGGGTGCCTGTGGGGCATCAGTATAAATGGAGCACCAATGTTAAAATCACATCAAGATTCACTGGCTTTGTGACAGATTTTATTCTTTTTCTACTCAAGTTTATATGATTCGTGTGACCACACGATTAGTTACACAATTTATTGTCTTAATTTCCCTAAAGATGATATTGAGAATAGTAACCAATTAAATTCACCAGAAACAGCAGTCTAGTATGGAGAAACAACAAATTCATCATGAGGTTTTAGTTGCCACTAAATTTTGAGGTCATCTGAGTTATAGCATGCTGATATTAATAATACTACCATTGAATATTCTCATTACAAAATATTTTATAGCATAGCATTTATATGTTGTTTGCTTGCCTGGTGGGATTTTTCCATATAAAGAAAACTAAAGGCAATCCTTCTTAGCTCACTTCAATGCATTTTCTTAATAGTAGAAGATTTTGAAAAGATTGCTGAGTTGCTGTTTGATGTTTATATATAGCTACAGGTTAATAAGAGTGTAGACTGTATCCTGAGAATAACGTCTACATTGCCGTTTCATAACTGCCCTCCTCAGGATTAGTCTTTAAGCTGTTTTTTTTTCTTTGTAAATATCTCACTATTCCACCTGGCTATTTTTGTCTGATTTTTTTTGTTGTTCTTCCAGTAAGGGAGAAACTTATAATCTCTATGGCTTTTATTTTATTACAGCTTGAGTTTTATGGTTGTAGGGGATAAGATTTAAAAGCTATTTCTTTCCTTACTAATAACAGAGTGAGCTAAATTTACAAATCTTTCTTCAAAGATGGAAGCAGAAAGGTTTGCAGGATCAGACTCTAAATGTGCTCCCAGAATTAGGTAGTGATTTCCATGTGCGAAATGAAGTGATATATGTGCCTCGTCCACCCATAGTTCACAATACGTTCTCAAAGCAAGAATGGAAAATATTTGTTCAAGCAAGGGTAAAAGATTGTTCTGAGATTGTGCTGGTGGCTGTTGGCTTCAGAGAGATGCTGGTAGTGTGGCATGTGTGCTCTGCTGGTGAGGAAAGGGGATTTTCCTCTGATTTGAAGTAATGCAGTATATAAAGGGATCTACATGAATCTGGGGGAAATATCACTTAGTGGCCACCTCTTAGTTGTTTGTAATTTTTGCCATTAGTGCTAATAGAATTTGAGACTACAAGAAAGCACTGTGGAGCTGTGATCTGGTCTAGTATGTAACGGAGGCCACAGTGTAGTTGTGTGACGGTCAGCACGAGGCCAGCAGTTTGTAATCGAAGAGGCACGCATCCTTTACATCATCTCCTTGTAGTGTAGAGGTAAATGCAATGGTTGGCTGTGTCTCTTACAATATTATTTCGACTGCTAGTGGCCTTTGCTGTTAACGTATTTCCAGCCTGAATTTTTTCCATCCGTGATTATGTATGCTGTGTATGTATTCAGTGTTAAATGGCATAATGATCTGGGTTTGCTGGATTCTTATTCAAAAAAATTGCCAAATAACTTTTAATAGGAACTGTGTGCTTTGCTGTACTACATGTGAATTGCTGAAGGTTTTAAAATCTTCCCTTACTAACTTATGGAAGTTTCTTTTTTAAAGAAATAAGATATGCTTTAAAAACCGTTCAGTGGTGTGCCTGATTTTGGCCTGGTTGAATGGGACCTGTTTTGAGAGGTGAGCAGGCGACCTCCGAGAGTCCTGTCCGACTTGAGTTATTCCACCACTCTGTGGTTCCTTTGACTTGGGACAAAATTTGCTTTTTGTAGGTCAGAGGTTTTATTTTCCTTCATCTGAATAAACAGTTTTAATGAATGTAGAATCTGACTGGAGATTCAGTTTTGTCAGATTTTTATCAGTGAAAAGAGGCTGGCATTTCCGCCTCTGAAACAGTTGCCATGGTTCATTTATGTTTAACACTGTGTACAATTTGGATCGCTTTAACAACTTAATTTTCAACACAGTTTATTTCCACTGACCTCTTGCAGTTCAGATATTTTGCGGATGTTTTGAAGTTGCTGTACATAAGCTGCATATTGGCTGTGATGCATGAAAAGAAAAGAGATAAATTTCCCACTGTGGTGCTAATGATTTGTGGAATCCATCACAGTTCTTACTGGAAGGATTGCTTTAAAGCTGCATGTGTGCAAGTAGCCCTAGGAGTCATATTAATGAGCTCCAAATTGGCTTGAGGATGCATGATTTCTGGGTGAGAGGTTCTATTGGAAATAAACCATCATACATTATAATGCAGACACTTTCCAGAGTGAGGGGTTACCTTATGCTCCCCTGTAAGGAGTTAGCCCTGCTCTATGACCTGCAGAAAAGCATAGGGCCAAAAATGGAGTGAAGAAATGGAGGTTGGATGAAGTGTCCCCTAATTACTGTGGGATCTTTCTGAAAAAAAATACTCTCTTTGATGGCATTGTGTCCCTAAAGTTTGAGCTTGTAGATTTGCAGTCGTAATATTCTTTTAGCAGTGTTTCTCTTTCAGTGTGGCATAACTAAGTTTAATGAATCATATGCTGCTAATGGAGAGCTTTTAACACTTTCTCACCTTGAAAAATAGAGCTTTATAAAGAAATTATTGAAAGTAAGGAGGACAAATTTAATTGGGTAGATGGTGGTATCTTCAGATCTTCATATTTATTATAAACAATTCAAAAAAAGGTTAAAAAGGGAAAATGTGCCATGCTTACTATGGAATCTTCAAAAAGTCTCTTTTCACCTATTCAGAATGAAAACGGCCTGAATAAATTATGTAAGGGTTCCTAACGTGAAGCTTCTGGCTCAGCACCATCAAAGTGACATAACTGTGAAAGGTTGTCAATTGGCATTTCTTTAGTATTAAAAAAAACAAAAAAAAAAGAAAAAAGAAAAGGAGTGGGGGAGATTTGTGTGTATAAATCGGATACTGTAATATATGCAGACTTTGCTTTGATTCTAGACTGAGACTATATTAAGCCCAATGGTTAATATGCTATGTGGAATGTTTTTTTTATTTCTGGATTAAATTGCATGTACAATAAATTTGGCAACTGACCTGAAGTCCTGATATTTCTAGTGTTTCCCTGTTGTTATTTGTACTTAATTTTGGAACAGAAAACAAGGCATGGTAGTAGTCCAGTGTGTGGTCAGAGCACCTGCAACCACAGGATGCTGCTGCTTGTTCTTCACTGTGGGAGGAGATCTGCAACCAGGGCTTGCAGGCAACTGCTGAGAAGAAATCTGTGTCAGCTGTGATCTTCCTTTTCTAGGCTAGAATGAAAAATAATCAGCTATATTTAGCACACTTGAAAGAAGTGACAAAATCTGTCCAAGTAAATACAATGTTGTTGCATACTTTGCAGCACCATGTCTTGCATCTTCCCAGGATCCCTCTGAGCAGAAATACGCAGGAAATGATACAGTAAAACACTAGCTGATGGTTATCAAATCATCTGTGTATTAGCTAAGCATCTGGCAGAATTCTGCTTAATTTCTGCTTGATAAAAAGTAGCAAAGCTGAAATGTCAGGCATAATCTTGGTTTTATTTATATATTTTGAGGTCAGGCTAGTGTGATTCTGAAAAGCTGATTAAAGTTTTCTTTGGCCCGTGTTGGTGTGGGGTCAGGATCAGGCCCTTTGCCAAGCTGCTGCTCTTTTCCTACTTTATTTCTTGCAAACTGCAAATTTCATGGTGTCAAACTAGGGTTGCTTGGTATTACAATGGGGAACATTCAGAGGTGTCTGCTTAGGAAGGGAACCAGAAATTTATCAGGAGCTTTCCTGTCTGGGAACACTGAAGTACCTCATTTACTGACAGTCTTTTCTTCCACATTCATAGCGTAAAAACATTTTGCACCCTGATCTTAGTTGAAGCTTGCAATGGCTACAGCAATAGAAATCTTCAATGTGACACTGACAATGTACTTTCTTGAAAATTGCTGTTCTTCGCCTTTTGGAAAAGGAGCTAAGAAGGCCTTCTAAATTTTATTTCTGTGTAGTTTAGGTTATTTAGAATCTGCAGTTAAGTAGTATTCTCTGTTTGCATGCGTCTTGTAAACTTTGTCTACCTTTGAAGAGACCTCCTTGAAGATCTACTTTCATGTGTCTTGTGCTTAGAAATGTATTATTTGCTTTGAGCAGATGCTATTTTTTTTTCTTTTTTTCCCTTTACAAGTGTTCTAAGTATTATATAGTGAGAACTGTTCCAGAATAGAGCAGCTGGTCCATCAGACTTTGTGATGCAACTACCTGTCAGTCATGTCACATCAACTGCTCTTGGCACTATGTAGTATTTCTACTGGTAGCACATCCAGGGTTTGGTAGTGAGCAGCAGGTCCAAAGCTGGCTTTATGTGGCAGCCACCTAGAGTACTATTCTCTACTGCTTGCATTTTCATTCTCACATGAAGTCCATAAAGCACCACCTGAGTGAAGTGATGGGAATCACTCTGTCCTAAATTGGATCAGTGTGCAAACTCACATTTTATTTTGAGTCTGAGTGCTCCTACATTTTTTTGTTTGTGTTGCACTGAATGGAGGGTGGAGGGAAGCCCAGCCATAAGCAGTAGAGGCAGCACGTAGCCTCCAATGGGAATTGAAGGTGGTTGCCAAACACAGTATGTGTAGTTGGAGTAACATAGGTATTGCAGTTTGTCAGTTCCTGATTTATCTTCAGCTGGCTTAGAAGCAGGCTCATTAATACAGTCTGCATAGTTTGAGACAGACAACTGTTAATAGTGTCAATAGTTAACTGCTTCATTGCCATGTGGTATAAAAGCTGAGATGATGTCTTTCGTGACTCTCGTGCTTTCAGTGATGTAACTCTTAAATTGACTTTATCCAATGCACAGGGGAGTGATAGTGAACTAAGTATAGGTGTGAAAATGGTAAGGTGGATTTTTATAGTCTTGGAATCTCACTGCTTTCCTATTTTTGTCCTGAGGATTTGAAAACATTAGCTGAACAGGCCCAGCATGACTTTTCTTTCTTTTTCTTTGAGGCTATCAGCTAGGGTCAGGGGAGTCCTGGCAGTAAAGGTCTTACTTGTTCACCTTCACTAGCGAGTTGTTCTACATGCCCAGTGCAGAGCATATTGAAAAAGGCAATGCTGTACTTTCCTCACAGTTGTTGCTGTCCTGTGCAGTGCTGCCCAGCAAGTGCTACAGGGGCTAGTGAGCCCAACCTGAGGGTCATACCACTGCTCACTGAAGTATTGCAATTAAAAGAAATAACAGTAAATGCTGGAAGACTCCCCAGCCCTTTATAAGAGATTGCAGAACAGTGGGAGAAATACAATCAAAGAGAAAGCTAAGAAAAATTCTTGTTATATCCATATAAAGCTGGAGTTGAATTTCAGGATAGTGGTAATAAGTGACCCTACTGAAAAATAACAGATGTGCCGTGTCTGTCCACCCCCCTTTTGCAGTGAACCAACACATATAATTGGTAATAAATTCAGTCTGCAATTTTGCGTGGGGATAATACACAGTGTACTTCACAACATTCACATAATTAATGGAAGAAGTTGAGTTTCATGTAAATGACATCTCTTTGAAGACTCAATGAGATTTAGGATCCCAGCTCACCAAGGTATTTCTGGAGAAGTTAAGCACAAGATTCTGTCTTCCTATGCAGTACCCAGAAGCCAAGCGTTCTTTCCATGTCCTCCCATTTGCAAAGCACACTTCATATGAGCGTATTAGATGGCATGAGTGGTATTTGTGCAGATGGCACTTCAGTTCTTTGGTTCATGAGCTCATGCTACTCTAATCATTCTTCGGGTGATCGCTGGGGTTTTGGAAATGGGCTTATGTGGCTTAGCTTTGGAGGAACCCAGGGAGTGCTGGGGATGCAGAGTTATGAGCGGTTGCTAAGAATATCCCATCAGTTGGGATTGCTATGGCAACGGTGTTGCCAGGATGAAAAACTTTCACTGCAGTCAATCAGAATTCTGAAGTGCTGTTGTATATCTATGTTGCATCAGAAAGTGAATCTAAATTTTGTGATCCAAAGCAACCCTTTTATTAAATCCTTGAGGATCCATATTCTCTATTTGCTAAATAGTCTGGTACAGAGATGAAGAAAAGCATCTGAATCGAGTGAGAGATTAAAGGGCCAGGTCAGAGGAAAATGTTTACAGAGGCAACCATATGACACATTCCATTGATGCGATTAAATATTTTTCATTCTAGGTACCAAAATGAAGGTAAGTCTCTCTGGGTTTTGGACCAAGGCTTATTTCTAGCTGCAAATTCCTTCAGGCCCATTTTGTTTTCAGTACAGCATACTATTAGTATATCTTTCAGTATATTAGTGTAGTATCATTATAGCATTAAGAGATTTGGATTGTGATCACTGGTGGGGATAATTTAATGAAAATAAGCATACAAACTGTAAGAAGCCCTGTTATTTCTATTTGAATTTTACTGCTCATCTGTTAACTGTTTTTAATGCAATTTCACAGATAAAATACATCTAAGCATGTCTAATGCTGGGTCTGCCAAAGGTTGGCTTGCTTTTTCGGGATCTGATGTTCTGCCTTCTGGGCTATAGTCATAGCTGATATTTATTAGTGAGTGTTGTTCATATTAAGCAATTAACTGGCGAAGCATTTCACATTTTGCGATCAATGCACTCTCCTATTTCATGCCAGAGACCACAAACCTACTGACACTTTTACTTCTGCAGTTCTCAAACACATTGATGTTAAAGTGATCCTCAGATATCTTTAGCTTGAGGACTGAGTGGATATGCACAAATTGAAAAGGTCTTTTCAGGTCAAGTCCATCCACAGGAGTTGACTTGGATTGTGATATACCTTATAGGGATAATAAGATATCTTATTTTAAAATGAATGCATTCATTTGCATGGTGGTTTAATATTCACCTACCTACGCATAGACCAAAGCCTGTTCTTAGCTTCCAGCAGCAGTGGCTCTGCTCTGATCAACATTGAAGACTACTGTCACTTTGAAAAAAGACTCTGAACTGGGTAAAAACTTAAAATTTGCCTTACCTGAGAAATTCTAACACAGCATCATTTGTTGTAGAGGTGAGGGGGTTTAGAGAACAAGTCATATGAGGAGAGGCTGAGGGAACTGAGCGTGTTTAGCTTAGAGAAGAGGAGACTGAGGGGAGACCTCATTACTCTCTACAATTACATGAAAGAAGGTTGTAGAGAAGTGGGTGTCAGCCTCTTCTCTGAAGTGAATATTGACAGGACCAGAGGAAATGGTCTAAAGTTGCAGCAGGGGAGGTTTAGATTGGATATTAGGAAGAATTACTTTACTGAAAGAGTGGTCAGGCACTTGGAACAGTCTGCCCAGGGAGGTGGTTGAGTTGCCATCCCTGGAGGTATTTAAGAAACATGTAGATGTGGCACTTCAGGGTGTTCTCTAGTAGCTGAGAGGTGGGTCGTTTTGTTGTGTGTATGGTTGGACTTGATCTCAGAGTTCCTTTCTAACCATGAAGATTGTGTGATTCTGTTTTAACAAAATAAAGCAAAATTTTGATGAAAAAAAGTACTAGCTTGATTCTGATTTGGTTTCTTAACATAAACTTACTGCAGGTATATATGTAAGTGTATATGTATGTATGTGTGTATATGTTATATAGAATTCATGTTATATGTATAGATAAACAATATAAATTTAAAATCTGTTAAAATTTAGCATGATGCTCTCCTGTCCGATTACTGGTAACACTTGAATTGGCACCAACAATTCCCAAACAAAGTTTTTGTTTCAACAGATTCTTAAAAAGAAAAAAAAAAAACCAAACCAAAACACCTTTTAATCAGAATACCTCAAAGCAGTGACTGAGTTAACTCTTCAGTCACACCTACGTATAACAGCACCTCTCTTTCTGCCTTGCACAAAGTAGAAATTTTCTTTCTCCAAGTAATTTCTAGGAGTATCATTTTCAAACTGTAGATTAGGAATGGGTTGATAGAAATCTTGTTTGTAAGTCTAGTCTCTAGCTCCTCCTGTTTCTCTTATTATTTACCGGTGCATATCCTCAAAACAGAGGATGCAGCTATACCTTCGATATGTTATTTTTGAACACTGATTTTCTTACTGTGGTACTGTTATTACCTATTGGAGGTAGCTGCCTTTCCAACAAAGACAGGTGGGTCTGACCTGCTGAGATTTGGTCGGTCAAGTCTGTACGATGCCTGTGCTCTGACCTCAACAGCAGAAAGCTGTGAACAAACCAATGAATTCCACCTAACACTGCGGTGATACCTTTCCATGCCAGCTCTCTGGTTTTGCTGCGAGTCAGTCTGTCGTCTTGTGTCACTCACGAAGAATGGATGCTTGTTTACTGTAAAGAGGTGGTTCAGGATTTATGGTGGGTAACACTGAAAGCTCTGTAGCAAATTACAGTTCACTATGCTGCAGCTTTTGGTGAGGAATTGATTGTAGGCAGTTTCAATGAGTGTACAGGTCAAGACAAAGATTAACTGTAGGCAAACTGCTCACTGTAGCAAAGCCTTTCATGAAATTAGCTTTATTTGCAGGTGACAGATGAAAGCATGCCATTTAGCCTGAAATTGAAATCTATTTTTGTTCATTCTGTAAAGGCTCTGTGGTGGTTGAGGTATAAAAAGTAGCTTTTAGTACAAGCAGATCTTCTTAGGGTCTTGACAGGAAAAGTAGGTGAAGTAATGACTTTGTCTTGACTTAGTTGTGTTACGTACATTTATCTTGTTTCAAGAATCCTGTGCTTCAGGAAAAAGAGCAGCATCCTTTTACTGAAGTGTATATTTTGGTTGATGTATATGGTTATCACTCTAGGAATTAAAGACAGAAATAATTTAGGGAGTATTATAATAAAATACATCTAATCAGAAAGACAGCTGTGCATTGTTTGTAATGAGATTTCACATGTCTTTGGGTGTTTTTTTATATTTTTATCGTTGGGTATTTTTCTTATATATACACATGCAACTATTTATTTCACGCTTAAAAAAATTGGTTCAAAAGAATGGCTTTAGCAGTGTTTCATTACTGGTTAGAGAGTGAGCATAATAACAGAAGAGACCAGCAAAGAGAAATGCAAAAATTTCTATTATTTTTTCCATTGATCTCTTCCATTGTTGTGTCTGCTGCACTTAAAGCCTTCAGATGAAAGCACAACTTATTTGTTTCTAACAAAATAGAAATATTTTCCTAAATTTGGAGCTTCCCTCAAAGTCTGCAATATAGGATTTCCCTGTCTAGGGTGAAATGTACAGTCATGTTCCTAAGGCTGTTATTGCAGTTGGGTTATACAGGTTTCTCAAAGCTGATGTGCTTGCAAAAGGAAAAAAAATTACAGAAATATGTATGGAAATATCTTTGGGGAAAAATATTTATATTTAATTATGGGGCCAAAAAAAAAAGATAGTGCTGTTGCAACTATTTTTCCATGTTAATTCTGCCAATGTACCTCTGTTCCTACTCATAAATTATTCCTGTCTTCACATTCAAGGCTCCTGTTGAACACAAAGTGGATGATAAAATTGTATTGTTATGTACATGATGAAACAATAGTGTTAAAAAATTCTCTGCAATATATAAAGCTTGTTATGGTTTTCCCTTGGAAGCCTGGTGCTA
>VXBJ01006697.1:36586-65641 GCA_013400055.1 Nycticryphes semicollaris | reverse complement strand
CTCTGCCCCAAGCCTGTAGCGCTGCCCGGGGTTGTTTTTATCTGTATTTAAAAATCCTTATTCTTAGGGTGTTTTTAATGAAAGATCTTGAAGCTTAATGTTTCTCTCATTGAATACTAGTCCTTGGCTTTGCTGATATAGTCTAACTTAAAAAATCATATACAACAGTGTGAAAAACATTGAGGCTACCTTCATCTGTGCTCCCGTTCAACAGAATAGGGATTGCTTAAAGAACAGGAAACTAAAGCCTTCATGAAAGCAATATTTAGAGTTATGCCCTGAAATTAACTTTATGTTTAAATAAATGCTTTCTAAAGTGAGCGCTTGTATTGTTACATTATAAGCATATGTGAGGTGGTTGGTTTTTTGCCTGTTGATGTTAGTGTACAATCGGAGTAACACAGCAGTTTGCTTTAAACCCAAGCTGGTTTTATGTTTTGTGTTTTAAAAATGAAGTTTAATCCTATATTGATAACTCGGGCTCACCATTTACTTTTCACTGTAGTCTTTATTTCATTCAGACATGTTACCTAGGTTTCAGCCAATGACACCAGGGTAAGCATTTGAATGAAACTGAGAAAGGGAGTTACAAAATTTACTTTCTGCATTACTCAAATGTTATCTAAACACTTACTGTTTTTCTCACAAATACCGCAGGGAAGGAAGACAAACTGCTATCACGTAAAAATTAATGAAAGCTTTTCCGTTGAAATAAAATCTGTGTATTTGACACACAACCTTTTTAATTTCTCTTCTTCATATTTCAGATAAAATTCTCTACCCTCTATTTAGAATCTGAAAACAGTTGTCAGTATTGGCATCTCAAAAACATTTGTCTACTTGGTTAGGAAGCGAATACCTCATTTGCCAACTACTGAGGGTTATTAGTTGCGTAGGTGCTTGCATGGAATTGAAATTAACTTTATTTTTTTACCAGCTTTCTGTTCTTGCCCCATGTAGTAAAAGGTAAGGATGTGTTGAAGCAAACAGTGAAAAACCTGTGTAAAATAAGTCACACCTGCTGTAGTAAGTTCATCCTGCAGAGAAACTGGTTCTTAGTGCCAGAAACAGAACCAAGAAACCTGAATCATCCAGTTGGTGATTAAGGATCCTTTTCATCCATTGTATGGTGGCACTGTTGTGCTTCCAAGTATGCGTTAGCCCCTTCAAATATGAGTTTATGAAATTCTTAGTAGGTTCCAAATTATGGCAAAAAAATACTGCTGAGCTTTCTATGAAAAGCTTATCACAAAGGAAATGAAAACTTCTGATTGCCACTATAAGCACCGATTTGCAAAGTAGCTACAAACCAGACTGCTTCTCCTGAAGCTAACCGTTCCCAGCTGCTGTTTCACATTCCAGGTTTTATGAGTATTTGTACTGGCAACAGGGAAGATTTTCAAGTCTTTGCAGGGTAAGATATCCATTTTACATAAAATGCTTTGTTTAGCTTTTCTGATTATTCTGCATGTGAAAATTTTGCATATGTTTAAAAAAAAAAATTTGCAATTACTGTTAGTGTTAAATATAACCATTTTCCGAAGTGCAGTATTAGCTCTGATGTTTAATCCAGATTGGGTTTCTAAATTGTCTTTGCTGTTGTAGCTGGTTTTCAAGGAAAGAAATACAAAAGACATTTTCTATTACTTCTGTTCTCATTAAGAGTCCTGACTTCAGTGCAGAAGGAAAAGAAGCCCTTATTAATAAATCTATCATTAAAAATGCAACAAAACATATACTAAATGTATATTGCCTAATTCAGTGGACGTTACTCTTTAATAATCCAGATGTATTTGCTACCTGTTGTGCCCTCCTTTACTTGTGTTTCAATATTTCAGGCTTTGTCTCTCCTAATGCATGTGTTTGTTGCTGGTTTGTGACCAAACATCATATTTATAATCCTTAGTTTATAGGCTAAATATCTGTCTTCAGAGTTTCCTAGATTCACTCTAAGATTAATTTCAATGAATTTATTTCATTAAACTCGTTGTGTTTTATCAGTGGTGTATCAGGGTAGAACTGTTTTGGGTTTTTATTTTGCTTTTTGTTTTTATTCCTATTTCATCTGTTTTCTTTCTTTGCACCACCAGAAGATTTGTTGTGCTTGGACTGACACCGATACCTTCCACACTCTTGTCTCAAGCTCAAGTGTGTCAGAGGTTCTTGTGGCTGCAGCAGAGCTGTCCCTGTGCTATAAGGCTCTTCAGGTGGCCTTGTTCCTTCCCAGGATCCTCTTTAGGTGACTTTGCAAATTGGACTTTTTACTGTTTTACAACCCCGCTGTCGAATTGCAGCAAAATAATCCCAAAGTCATGTTTAAAGAAAAATAGCTAGTACTTCACGGGATACAGATGTTTTGGGTTTTTTCATTGACCAAAACATGGATTGTTTACCAAAATACTTTTGCTGAATACTGTATATTGCCCAAAATGTGAATTTTTTAAATGAAAAACTATTCATAAATGTGTTGAATTTAGCACACAGTTTTGGAGCTAGAGGAAAAAATTTGGAATATGATGCACAAAAATAGGGCAAAGAGGTTGCTTTCCATGCTTTGTAAGTCTCTGCTGAGTTTCACTCTTGCTTCTATGGGGAAATGTTATCTTTTTGGATGAAGTGAGGGTTCAAGTGTGGATTTAAACAGCAAACCAAAATTTTGTTTGGAGAGTACTCTGGTGTTTCTTCCCCAAGTCTGTTTTATTGCCATTGCTGTGGAGTGAAAGGGTTTTTATCACACAACCAGGAGTTTCCGAAGAGCATTTCAAGCCTCCTGCCTGAGAATCAGCTCAGGTTTTGTGCTGTCTTCCATATCACACAGCAGGTGTCTCAGACCATAAAGATTTTGGACTTTTCTTATCGTGCATCTTGTTCACATCTGCAAGATGACCTTTGTCTTCCCAAGCCATGTCAGGTTAACTTTTCTCCAGCACTGCATTTCTATTCTTTCTCTTTTTTTTAAATGAACTGAGTTCTTGGTGTGCAGCAGAGGAATCTAACCTCCCTCTGGACCCTGTGACTATTTTACACAAGGAAAAGGTTTTTCCTGATTGCCAAAAAAATCAGATGTAGTGAGTTGGGTTTGCCATGATACATCCATCTTGATTATCTGTGTGGGCAGCAGTCATGCCAACAGAGCATTTATTGAGGAAGGCAGCATGAAAATCCTAGGATCATAAAATCGTCTGGGTTGGAAGGGACTTTTAAGACTGAGTCCAACCATCAACCTAGCATTGACAAAACCACTGCTAAAACATGTTCCTCAAGACCATGTCTTTCCATGTTTAAAATGCCTCCAGGGCTGGCCACTCCACCACTTCCTTGGGCAGCCTGTCCCAGTGTTTAGTAACTCTTTCTGTGAAGAAATTTTTCCTGATTACCCAATCTAAACCTCCCCTGGTGCATCTTGAGGCTGTTTCTTCTTGTCCTATCACCTGTTACTTATCTTAGAATACTTATAGTAGAATAGTTTGGGCTGGAAGGGACCTTTAAAGGCCATCCAGTCTAATCCCCTTGCAATGAGCAGGGATATTTTCAACTACGTCATCTCCAGTTGGTGTGAGTGGTTGCTCTGGCCACCAGAGGCTGGCAGGGCCCTCTGCTGCCATGCAGGCTTGGCTCCAGGGGAATCTATGCTCCAGAGGCTGTCCTTGCTCTTCACTGCCAGATTTTCCTGATTGAGACAAGGAGTTAAAAATAAATGCATTCATTTCTTTATAGGCTTTGGCTTAAGATACTATAAGCAGAAAAGTGATTCTGGGAACAAATGTATTTGGGCCCTTCACAGTTCAGCATATGAAGGAATGAACTATTTTCAGGCAAAGAATGTAGCCATTTTTTTTTGTGTGTGTGCTATTGCTAGAATGATTCATCCTGTTACTCACAGTGGGAGTGTTAATTGCCACATTGTAAGACAAGTGCCATCTCCCTAAGGTGAATCCAAAAGAGGAGACCTGGGTACATGCTGGGTACTAGCAACTTCTCTGGAGTAGGGGTCAGCTAAAAAACAAAAGGTCTCTTCCAGTGTCTCAAAAAAATGACCTCTGCATAGGAAAGTACATTGTGATGTTAAACATCACATCACTAAAACATCACAATGTTTTAACAAAAATGTTTATAATTGACTTGTCATTACTTGATTATTAAATATCTTTCACATGGAAGTTACTGTATTTTGTGAGCAAGTGCTGCCTATCCACGGTAACTTAGCCTATGACTATATCTTTTTGAGAGAAATGGCATAATTATAAAATTAATAAAAACCAGTTTAGTAAGTGTCCATCATCTTTAGGAATGAAAAGCACTTGTTTCTTGCATATTTGAGATTTGACCTAAAAGATTTATTGTTTAAAGTTGATTAAATGAGGTTAAAAAAACCTCTGCTAACCTGACTTTTTCATTGTTTTACATGTTAATTTATAGAATAGGGGAACTTACAGACTGTTGTAGAAAGTTACTTTATAATTACACACGTGCATTTTAAGACCACAGTACAGAAGAGCACTTCAACATGATTAAATGCTTCACTGAATTGAATCTTCACTAGATGATGTACTTTGAGGACAGAGCTGTAAAAGGGCTATATGAAACCTAATTTCTTCCATGCAATTTGCAGGTGTAGCTCAGAGCAGCCTCTGGGACTTGGGGGGGCTTTTTTTGTTGACCACTGCTGACTTTGACACAAGGAGCATTGCTTATGTCAGGTTCCACCACAGCCTACTCAGAGCTGTGCACCAAATGTCTTAGCATATCTTGCAAGTCATACTTTTCTAACATTTTAAAAATCTCTATATTTGCAATGTGGTGGGGGTTTTTTGGTGTGGTTTTTTGGTTTTTTTTTTTTATGAAACGCAATACCTGTGGATGAAAAAAGGAAGTACTTCTGACTTTTTTTTTTAATTTATATTTCACTTTATAGTTCCAAAGAGAATATTTTCTAACAAGATGAATTTTCAATAGAGGAATGTCAGATTGTGCTGAAGTGTTCCTTTACAGTAAGGGAAGAAAAAATTCTTTGTTAAATGTTACTCCAGTTTTTGTTGCTAAATATATAGACATGCAATTTTTCTCTGAAAGTTGAAGGAAGTGTTGTTTGTTTTTTTTTTTTTTTTTCACTGAAGGCAAGAAACTGTCCCAGATATTTGATTTAAACACTTAAAAATGGAGTGTTGTGACAAGAAGTAATGGGGTGCAGGAAGATATGGGATATGGAACATAGAATGGGAAAGGTTTTAGGGGAGAGTTGTTATTCAAGGGGATTTTTGTGATGCAGTGATTTCAGTGGTTAAGAAGGCATCAGTTTCCTCCTGCAGGTTGTTAACCTTTGGAATTGTGGCTTGGAGGGGGTCTCATGGGATGAGTGCTGGGATGCTTTTTGGTCCCTTTTACCACAGAGGCTTACACAGTATTACCTCCTTGCTCCTCAGTCAGGAGAAGCAGAACTGTGGAACAACTTCAAAGAATTTATGATGTGATAGTAATAATAATAACCAAAAATAAAATCTTAGGAAGAGCAGTAAAATCTTATAAGAGATCAACTGGCTGAGCAGAACATCTCCAGTGCTCCAGAGCTCAGTACTTTAAGTGGCTGCCTTGTGCATCTGCATCATTTCCTCTGCTCGTGGGTGGACTCAAACTGCTGATGTGTACTCTGCTAACAATTCTCTCTAGTTTACAAAAATCTGTGTCTAATAAGATGCATTTAGTTTTGTCCCTGTGACAGTGATGGGGTTGGTGTATGGAGTTGAGCCATTGGATATGCGGTAGCTTCAGAGCCAGTTGGTAAGCTCTTAGGGTGTCAGGGATTTGCTCTAGTAATGACTAATAAAGCCTAAAGGAGCTGGTGCCAGCATTGGGATTAAGTCAGAAGAGTTTGTGGTTCCCCGTCTTGCCTGTGGAATAGATATTTTCAGATAATTAACCTTTTATTTCCCCTCTGAAATGATTCTTACTGGCCCTTTTCTGTTTTTGAACAAGCTTCTAATGATGGATTTGATATCATCAAGTAAAAGCTATGTACCTGAGCTAGATAACTGAAAATGGCAGTGAGTATCAAATCAGAATGTCTCACTGATCCTGTACTATATTTGAATCCTTAATATTTTATATAGATATATAAAAGTTATATTGAATTAACAGAGAGTGCAAAGTTAGATGCGTTTGCAACCTTTGTTTGGCTCTGTCATGTGTATGCATCATGATGGAATCTTTAATTACCCTTGCCCATAATACTTTTTCCACCAACTCCTGCTGTATTTGTTGCACAAAATAGATGACACACGTTTAATGAACAGCTGTTCAATAGCTTGTTTCCTTCTCATTGTTCGATTTGTGGCTCTAGGCCTTATTTACAACATGTTGTTCAAACGTTTCTTTGAAGACAATTATTACTCCCTTGGGGGCTCATCTATAGTGCCCATCAAATGAATTGAAAAATAATTGATTAATTTTAATTACATTTGTTAAGTGAAGAGACACAATTATTCTTATTTAATAGATGTGATGTTGTAAAAGAGGAAAAAATAGTTCAAAAGTTTTGACGATGTTTGGACCCTTACTTCAGGAAAACAGGGACTTCTGTTTTTCAGAGTAAGTGTATTTTACCTCACCGGATCCAGTGAAAAGTTGTCCTCTTGATTTTGATTGGGCCTGAAAGTTTTTTAACCCTTTGAAGAAAACATCACAGGATCTAGGATAAGCATCCAGAAAATGAGAAACTTTACTGTGAACAATTTGTTTTTAAATATCTGTCCTGTATTACAGATGTCAGGGACAGATGTAGCAGCTGTTATATGGGGTGAAGTTCAGTTGCCCTGGCTGTGAAACCACCATCCTGTTCCTAGTCCTACAGTGCTCTGAACCATGTCTTCCAATTTATCAAAAAAATAAATAAATCTGCGAATCAGACAACAGATGCCCTCACAAGTATCTCTTGTTGATCCCTTAGTGTAGCCATCTAAGCCCTGACTGAGCCAGGTGGCTCTAGTGAGATAAGAGATAGGCTGTATATGATATGATTAGGCTGTATAATGCATTAATACAGGTAGAGTTAAGGTTACAGCAGTACCATGGCTGTTTACTTTTCCTTCTGGTACAGTAAACAACCATCTGTTCCTTCTTAATAATAATGGCAGTAGCTTCGTGCTCTCTGTCAACCACTGTACAATTTAAAGAGTTTCAAAACGCTTACTGTCGGTTCTGGCTTGCCCTCCACCCCCCTCCAGTTTTGGCGGATGCTAGGATTTAGGAAGCACTGACTCTTCTTTCCATTTTTCCCTCTTTTTTTCAACCTCACAGTGTAATTTCTCTGCCACTGGTGCTGTTCTCAAATCCAGTTCTGGTGCTGCTCCCCCAGTGCTGGCAGGCCTGTTACCCTTTTTGCACTCTTTTCATTCAAAGCATGTGGATGTAAAATCATTAATAGCTGACCTCGTTCATTGGAACACTTCATCTTGAAACAGTCAGGATATAAAAAAAAAAAAAAACCAACCCCAAACCTTAAATTCAGTAGGTGGAAGTTTGATGAGAATATTTACAAGAAAATGAAGACAGTACCTAACAAGACAAGTCTGCATTATAATGATGGTAACTACCAGCTGTACCTATAATAATTTCAACCTTAGAGTCTCATTTGAGTACCTGGCAAGAAAAAATTCCACATTGTTCTTTATTTTGTTACATCCTGCTGAAAATCTGACACATTTCTCTTGCAGCTTGTGTATGTTAAAATGACACAAGGTACTGCGTTGTATAGAACTGATAACATAAACATTAATTTTCCTTTGTGTTACAACTGATTTCAGATTTCACTTCTGGTAATCATCAGATGAACATACACACACAAAAAAAAAACCAACCCAAACCTCCCAACCCTCAACTCCTTTACTTGAAAACAAAACATAAATACACAGTTACCCAAAGATTAAAAATGCAAGGCGCAAGGGAAGAATGCTTCTAGCTAGTGAGTGTCCCTGGTAAGTGTCTGGTTACTATAGCAATCGCCACGGAGCATGTGACCAGCATGATAATTGCAAGGTACTTAAGAACCTTTTCTGTTGCATAAGTTTGATGTCTTCTAAACAGAGGTGTTATGTGAGGTCACATACCCTCGATTGTAACTACCAGATGGATGGATAATGCAAACGATCAATTTGCAGCTCCCACTGGGCAGAAAATGGCGCTTTCAGTTCATAGATTTTAATTTGTTTGATCTACAGCCCGTGATGAGTGCGAAGAGGAATTTCTTCTCCCTGGTCTACCATGTTTTTAAATCTGCATTTTGACTATCAGTTTGTATGCGAATCTTTGCTGTGCACGTGTTTTGCAGGGCACTTCAAACTATGCAGGCAATCATACAGACCGCTGCAAAACTTGGCTGACAATCACAATGCAGATAATGACAGAAATATTGCATAACCCCAGCGAATAGATGTTAATACTGAAGGAAAAAATAAGCTAGTGTTTCATTAAAATAACCAATTATTTTAAAGTTAATTCTTCTCTAGGCAATGACTTTACTTGTCTAATGGGTTTGGTGGCTTTACATTAATGATGCACTCTTTCTAGCAAAAAAAAAAAAAGTATCAAATTTGCATACTCTGTTAGAATCATAGAATCATTCAGGTTGGAAGAGACCCTTGGGACCAAAAACTACCATCAGCCTTACTCTACAAATTCTTTCTCTGCTACACCATATCTCTCAACACCACATCTAAACGACTCTTAAAATTACTTACTCTTTAATGTGTGTTTCAATAGTAGTCTCAGATTTATTCCAGCGTGTTGCACTGCTGATTTGACTTTCATCAGTGTTTGAAGTCTGTAGAGAATTCCATTTAAAAAACAAAATATTGATAGTTTCTTGCTATTTCCACGGAATGCTGCTTTTCTAGAGGATAGAAGCAATAAGGAGTAGAGCCAAGTGAATATATATATATGTATCCTATTTTAAACACACATACAAGTTGTTTTCAGATGTGAAATTTTCACAATTTGGAAATGCCTTTGAAAAAAAGAACCTTTTCTGTAATAGACATTTTCAGTATTACTGTGCATCATCAACTATGGTGTATTTGACTAATGGTGAGAGGGTACTGTGTATTGTTGCTTTACACCAAGAGCACACAGATAGTCTTTGTTTAGAGATTGCTACCACCAACAGATGCTCCTGTGGGGAAACGAGTCACCCAAGAACATTTGCCACGGAAATATTTGCTGGCTTTCTGCTGTGTGGCAACCAGCCATAACAGGCTGGTTTGTGCCGTGCCAGTGTTAGGAGCTTCAAGAAAACAAAGTGAGTGACCAGAACACACCTCCAGTGTGGTGCAGGGAAAAGGCCTTGGGTTGTACAGCTTTCTGGTCAGGGTGCTGAAGGTAGAAACTAGGAGTAAAATGGAACTGGGGTTTTAAAATTTATTTTTATTGTCTTTTCACACATGATTTATTAAAAGGAGGGAAGTGCACCTCATGTATTTCTTGGAAGATGGCTTTGTGTTTCTTGGCTGTCCTGAGAAGATTCATTACCAGGTCAATCTTAGTGTCCTGGTTTGCTATATGTGTGTGTGTATATCCATCTATTGATGTAAAACAAATCCCAATTAAAGAAAGATTACTTTGTTACATGTTTTAGATGCAGACTCTACAGCATTATGGTATTTCTTAAACCAATGTAACAGGTTATATTTAGTGGAGAACTGACACATCTGCTTATTAGATGATTAGAATCAGAATTAGTAGAAACAAACACCCACCTTTTTTGGCTTTTTTTTCTACACTTGGCATATTTTTGTGAGTTATAATTTGGGCTAGAACCCCAACTTTTTTTCTTGTAATGATTGTTCATCTCTTCTTCTGGTCCCATCCTCCACTAGGTATAAGAAAAAAGTAAGACTATGCAGGATTTTGTTTGAGGTAGCAAATGTCTGTAATGATGGTTTCTGCTCAGGGCCTCCTGTCCCACACCTTGAGCTTCTGTTTTGCATCCTATTTACATTGACTATTGCTGTGTGTCCTTGGTCAGACATGGATAGCCAAGGGTTTGTGCTGTACAATTAAATCTACCAGCAGTGGTCACTGACAAGCGGTTCACCCGTTGGTCTTCCATGGTAGGTCTTTTTCAATGCTGACAATTAGAAGATATGCTGGGGCAAATGGAATTAAATTTATATGAATTGACCAGTTAAATCTTCTCTTTGTTTCTCACCCTCTCTGTATCTGTCTAGAGATGAATCCTTTCATACTAAGCAGAACACCTGTAGGTTGTATGCATTTTACGTTAAACAGAATAACAAACATTTTCTGCGGTGTCTGGGTCAACTTCTCTGTATTAAGAACATTGCTTGCTCCTTGCATAAGGATAATCATTATATTAATGGGAAATATTTTTGTTTTTAAATGGTAATGGTTGTCTAGGCTGTATGAAGTCAACAATGAAGCTCCCTTTGCCTTTATCAGGACCAAGTTTTCACTCAAAATTTTTACATAGAGCAAACTAGGGGAAAAAATGTGCCTATTAAGTTAAAAAAGAATAATTTTATTCTGTTGAGCAGTGTAAAAATATTTTCCTTGGTCTCTCTATTTTTTTGGTTTGTTTTTTTTCCTTGCAGGCACCTTTGTTTCTCAGTTACTGATTCTGTTTGTGCTGTATTCATTGAAGGGGGAACAAATAGGGAACATTTAAATAACAGCATGTAAATAGGCTAATTTCTGCTATATCTGTTATTTAACTTCATTCCATCACAAATATTTTTTTTTCAGAATTTTTGGTATAATTAAGCACCTACTTTAACTCTTTCCTATTACAATTTGTTTTAATAATTTCAGTGGTGAATCTTAAGAAGGCTTTTTCATCCATCTCTGATTCAGCTCTGTTGTTCTTCCCTTATCAGGGAGGGACAGATGGAAGCTTGAGGGTTCAGTTCAAGGTAACCAGCAGAAACTCCTGTAGCAGCGAGTTGATAAAATCCCAGATGGTCATCTGTGGCACATTGCTGCATAGATAAAAGAGCACTTACCACACATGATATTTAGAAGTTTCTTTTCTTTCTTTTTTATAATGCTAAACACAGAAGCAACTGGCAGAAATAAGTGTCACCATTTTAGAATGACGACATTTGCAATTACTCAGCTGGAACACCTGAGTATTTTAATGCCTTTAACAACTGCTAAAAGCAATGTGCTCTTCAAACAGCTGCAGAATCAAGGCTCTGTATTTGTAGCACCACAGAACAGTGGAGGTGGCAAGGGGTCTCTGGAGATGGGCTAGTCCAACCTGGCTCTCCCATCAGGGTCATCTAGGGCAGGTTCCAAAGGACTGTGTCCAGTGAAGTTTTGAGTATTTCTAAGGATTGAGAATTCAGTCTGTCTAGGTCATCTGTTCCTATATATCTAAAAAGTTTTTTTTTTTTTCTCCCTTATGTTTAAATGGAAATTCTTGTATTTCAGTTTTTGCCCATTGTCTCTAGTCCTGTTGCTGGGTACCACTGAGAAGAGCCTGGCTCAGTCTTCTTTACTGTCTCCCATCAGGTGTTTGTACATGTTGATAAGATCCCTCCAGGCCTTCGGTTTCCAAAAAGCAGAATGTGGAAATGTTCTGACTCGCTGACAATGATTATTTATTTAATTGATTAAAAGTATAGGTAGCATAGATGCAGAATATGAAGCAAGGTCAAAGTGTAAAAAGAAGTCCTAGTTTAACTATAAGGTAAGTTTCTAATTTTTTTTGTTAGTAATTTTGGAATTTCAAACAAATTAATGGGTCTGCTGCTGTTGAATTCAATGGAATAGAGCTGGCCTTGGATTAAATTTTTTAATTGTGGAAGTAAGCAGGAATGATAAAAGAAATTACTTTGGGAAAAGAAAAAGTGTTGGGTTTTTTTTTTTTTACTTGGAAAGCATGACTTGTATGATAGGAAAGGGGAAGCTAGTGACTGCCTGACATTGTAGATGTGCCTGAGTTAGTGATGAGCCTGATAATTTACACAGCAGCAGTGACCCAACTGCAGCATCACAGAGCTCAGAGCTCAGTGCGGGCTAGTGTCATCTGCCAACATTCTTCTGGGGCTTTGGTTTACGCGTCTACATGAAGGCGTTTGGGAGTGGGGGTCCAGTGTCTGGAAAATGTCCAAGGAAAACTGAGGAAGCCCTTCCAACTGACTGCACTTACCAAAAGGGGTTCATTTAATACTGCTGCCATTACTGTTAATATACTACAAGGAGCTTCTGGCAACGCTCACAGAGAGGCTGCCAGCATTTTGCTGAAGAACTTACAGGGAGTTGCTTCACACTTGGGGTATGTTATTTCTTTCAGCTCCATAAAGTAAATTTAAGCCAGCGTGGAATCCCTGTCACCAAAGCTGTATGAAGGGAGGTAATTGTATGTTGTTAATGTGAAAGGTTGTTTACCTGGAATGTGATTCAGGTTTCTGATGAATTAAGGCACCTCAGCTAAGCACCTGGATTTGGGTGTAATGAATATGGGCCTCGAAACAACAGAACTGACAGGATATATCTGTGGGAAGCTTCCACACATGAATGTACCCCATCATCTAAAGCCTCATTCTTGGGAACTGCTTGATGATAAATTACTAGCCACAGATGCTGCACTAGTTCTGTGGGTTGCTAGATATGGGTTGGAGATGGGAAATCCCTTTTATAAACTTCTGAGGGGTGATCGTGTACATGACTTTAGCCCTCTCTTTCAAGGGAGTTAAAAATCACTTCCTGTGCAATTCCCCATATTAGAAGTTTGATTATGTCTGCATATTTTTTTCAGCTAATAAATTCCGCTTTGGGAAGGAAATGCAATCTACATGCTGGAATATTTTTTTTCTAACTGCTTTAAATGAAGTTCTTCAGCAGTCTTGAATATTTAGGACTCAGTGGGGTGTTTGGGCATTTCTTTGAGACAGCTTGTGTAGTTATTAGACCTTAGCTTGGGCTGTCATTATACCTATTGTCAATTAACACCAGCCATGATTCCCTCGTTGTTTAGGCTTCATGCTGGATTTCTGGGATTGTGGGAAATGAAGAGGGCTGGTGTGAGCAAGAGCATTTGTTTGCTCCAACTATACCTAAAACTTTGTTGCTGCAGGTGAATGCCTAGGATCTGGGGACACGAGCTAAGAAGCAGTTAAGATTAATGGCATCGATGTCCTTTAGTGGTAGTTGTCCTAATGAGGTGGTAGCACTTAAGAATTTGTGCTGGTTTTGTAACTCTTATCAATATGTATTGGAGATACTTGTCACAATGGACTTTCTCAGTATGTTATTTGCAGGGGCTGTCACAGCGTACACTTGATTTCACAGGGAGTAGTGTAGCAGTGCATCTCTTGTGTACTGATAGAAAAGAGAGTAAAGATCAAGTGAGAAATATGCATCTTCACAAAATGGACAATTATAGGATGTTTTTTCCACATAAGGGTTCCTACTCTGTTTGCAGACTAGCTTTCTAGCTTTATTCCCTCTATATTTTTACCCTGGCTTGGACTTAGGTGAGGATGGAGTACAAAGAACTAGAAAACTTACAGAATGATATTGAAAATCCTCAAGCTGTCTTTCTCACTTCTTCCTCACACCTTAGTGGCTGCGTCCTAGGGGTGATGGCCTTTTGCTGCTCACTGTGACTCCCAGTGACTTCTGCCTTTCACAAGGCATCAAGCCTTCCATCATAAAAAACTCTTGGGAAAATCTGTTCCTTTTCCTGGCTGTCATGGAACTCTTCTGCAGTCCTGTTTCCTTATTCTTTTCCAGCTTGAAGACCTAAATAATGATTCTATAAATACAGAAATAAAAATATAGCAAGTCCCATCTCTTTTAGGGACAGAGGGAGAAGCAGTGGATTCAGGAGTGAGATACTGTGTTCTTTATCCCATTTACATCTCTGCGCCATAACTTCTAAGTTTTCAGAGCCATCATGTTTGATTTTTAGTTTTCTTCGTATTTAATTTCAGGAATATAGGTGATTTTTTTTTCTTCATTTTTGCAAGAAACATTATTGTAGGAAGAAAATACATAAGAATAAATTGTTGCCACATCACTTTGACAATCTGCCTTAACCCAAGGAGCAGTTCTTAGTAGGAATAAACAAGTATCAGACAATGACTGTAAAAAGCTTAGCTTTGTATGAAAAAAGGGCTGAGTAGGGGGATGAATTTGTGCAAAATTTGATTAAAAGGTAAAAGGGGAGATGACCTCTTTGAGAACAGCATTTCTGTGCAGTGTAGGCTTGTTTTTAAATTAAGAGTAACAACATTTTTACAGGTTGTACAAATGATTTCCGTGAATGTCTGACGCTGATAACGAATGACTGTTGTATGTCTTCCCCAAAATACTCTCGGTGACTGTGATTGCAGCTCTAATTATGGCATAACAGATGCAGTGTTGTATAGCACCCGCCTTCTTCAAGATTTGTAGCTCCCTTTACTTTTACATGAGTTATTTTTCTTTCTAGTGTAGAATTTACTACTGCTAGCAGTAAGAAAGTAACAAAGAAGTCACTCTGAAAGAAAGGGTGGGGGGAAGGATTTTCAGATTGTTACACTGCTCACATTGTTTTTGGTGCTGCAGATGTTCGTTGTGTTAGCAGCCAGCACGATTGTGGGGGAGCGTATTCATGCCTCGTTGGGTCCTTTCCACTTTCTCCAACTTCTCCTCTGCTGAGTAAGCAGTTAAAGGGACTATTTTCTTTTTGTTTCACAGCCTTTGCTACTGTTTGAGAAGGAGGGCAAGTTACTTGGCTGTTTTTTTTCCAGCTCTAAGTGGAATGGTATTTTTATTTTTCTTTTTAACTTATCTACTGGAAAAAATAGTGTAGCAGGAGGGTGAGGGATGACAGAATCATAGCATGATTGGAGTTGGAAGGGGCTTTAAAGATCCTCCAGGGGTGGGGCATCCACAGCTTCTCTGGGCAACCACTGTCTCACCACTCTGAGTAAAGAATTTAATATCTAATCTAAATCTCCCCTCTTTGTTTAAAACCATTGCCCCTTGTCCTATTGCTCCACAGCCTGATCAAGAATCCCTCCCCAGCTTCCCTGTAATCCCTTTAGGAACTGGAAGGGGCTATAAGGTCTCCCCAGAGCCTTCTCCAGGCTGAACATCCCTAACTCTCTCTCAGCCTGTCCTCACAGCAAAGTTGCTCCAGCCCTTGGATCATCCCCTTGGCCCTCTTCTGGATTCGCTCCCGCAGGTCCATGTCCTTCTTGTGCTGGGGGCTCCAGAGTTGGGTGTAGTAATCCAGGTGAGGTCTCACCAGAGCCAAGTAGAGGGGCAGAAATGTTTAAACAGGAAGAGAGGAATTTGGATTAGATATTAGGAAGAAATTCTTTACTGTGAGGTGGTGACACTGGCACAGGTTGTCCAGAGAAGCTGTGGATGCCCTGTCCCTGGAGGTGTTCAAGGCCAGGTTGGATGGGGTTTTGAGCAACCTGGTCTTGTGGGAGATGTTCTGGCCCATGGCAAGGGGGTTAGAACGTGGTGAGTTTAAAGGTCCTTTCCAGCTGTCACCATCCTGTGAAATAGAGGAATGTGTTTTCAGTTCTCCCATGTGTTTAGGTGAGTCCTTTCATGAGGAGGAGGCGGAGACTCATTTCAGCCGCACGCACTGTCACCTCATGCCATGGTCATCACGCTGCCCTTGTCTTTTCCCACACCGCCACTGAATGAGTGCATGAATCGATGAATCAATCAGTCGATCGCCTCTGAGATGATACCGTGCCCATCCGCCCGTGTGTGGTGGGGCCCCGCCCCGCCGCCGCTACCATGGCAACGCTGCTGACCACGCCCCGAATCCCCCGCCCTCCCGGCGGTCCCCACCCTCGGGTAGGGGCTAGGCGGCCGCAGCCTTGCATGGCGCGGCTGGGCGCCGGCACAGCCGCTCGCCAGCATGAACGAGGAGGTAGCCCAGAAGAGCGACAGCGGGGAGAAGTGCAACGGCGGCAATCAGAGGAGGAAAAAACCCAAGAAGGTGGGGCCGCGGGGGGCGGCCGGGACCCGGCGGAGGGCAGCGGTGCACGGCTCGGAGAGCATTCTCCCGCCTCTTGCGCTCTTGGCATAAAGCAAGGGCGGGGGTTGGGGATTTAGGTTGGGAGGACCCCCATGGGTGATGGGAGTGGGGTGCAGCCGCCGAGGGGTGCAGCCTGCATCCACCTAGAGAAGGGTTTTACTGCTGGTATTGGTGGTGGAAGGCTTGGTACCCAGCCTGTTGGTACCCCGCAAGTGATGGGACTCTCCCTGTCTCAGCGTGGGAATTGCTAATACTGTGGTAACTGAGACAGATGGCTGAGTGAAGGGCTGTTTTGTCTCTTTCCTTGCTTTATTTTATTTTTTCACACAGCTGTCTGTTTTGTTCAGTTGAAGTTGGCAGCGGATGCTGCTTGGTGCGGGTTTTCCCTGTGCTCCCCTTGAGAAAAAGGGCAGTTTGTTTTGACAGAAGAAATATCCAGCCGGCACGTGATGGTGTTGACTTGATTTATGTGCTTCTGTCCCTTTTTCTTCAAGCAATACAGATGCGGGCTTATAAACATTTAGTTCACTTTTCCAGAGATGTTACTTAAATTAGGTTTAAATGATCATTAGGGGGATACGTTGCTGGCTTTTGTGATGTCGGTGGTAAATCAGTGATACTAATGAAAATAGGTAAAAATGTGAATTGTCCAGCCACACCCAGTTTCTGGGGCACTTCCACCGTGTGTCTAGGCTTCCTTTCCTAAATGGTTAATTTGCAAGATATAGTGTGCCCAATGTCTCAGCCCTGTGCTCGAGGTAATATCTTTATAATGGCTTTAATTGTAGACAACTATTTATTGCTGTTTGGGTTTTCTGTTTCCTTTAAGAGAAAAGATGTCGGTGGGTCTGCATAATTATGACATAAACTGCTTTACAGTTATCTCCCTCCACCCTTCTTCAATCTTAAAGATATAAAGATGGATATAACGTGAGTTACCCCACTGAAACGTGTGGGACTACTTGCAGGGTGAGGAATTACTCCAATATGAGGAAGAATTTAATCCATACGAAGTATATTCACTGAATTCTTCTGTCCCTCATTTTGCATAGAATTTACATTTTAACCAGTGTTGTATAGGTGATGTAAAAGCAATGAGCAGGAGTAATTGCTGCAAATGGAAATAATATATAGAGCTGAAAACAGACATTTATTCAGGGATTTCTGCCAGGGTTTTGACCTGGTGAAGAAAAGCTATTTTGCAGTAGGTGACACTGTTAGGTCTCATTTTATCACAGAGGGAAGATTCTGTATGTATAACCATAAGGGCATGAGATAATCCAGTCTAAGCAAGAAATTGAACAAAAACATCCTCACTCTACCCCATTGAGCTTGGAATATTGCCTGGATCGCCACATAGTGAGGGTTTTTGTACAGCATGTTGGCCTTACATGCAAGCAGCAGAGGGAATATCTGCTTCGTCTTACCTCTGAATTTGAAAGGTTTATTTGTGTGGGTATGTAAAACTATATGAGGAAGCAAAACCCAAATGATCCAGTACATACCCAGTGTTCTTATATGACTGTTAGATAACCCGGGAAGAATAATATGTTAGGGGAGAGCTTTTGAAGATCTAAAGAATCGAAGTGGGTGTTTCCATCTCTTCTATCCATGTATATGTAGGTTATTGTTTTATAAGTAAAGTGGCCCAGAGCCTTTCAAGCTTGAAACACAAGTGAATGCCACTGCTGCCAAGTGAATCAATGCTTAGAAAGTACCTCTTATATTGAGTCTCCATCTTCAGAGTCGTCCAACAGCTGATGCATCTTCATTTTTCAAAAAAGTAATAAATATTGGAGTATCATTTAAAAGTTATCTTTTACAACTAGGAAATATTAATTGGGAATTTTCAATTGACAAATGTAAACCAAATAATTCTTAATTGCTTAGTTTGGATGCAATAGATGTTGCTACCTCAGGTCTGATATTGGATTAGCTCTCCAGAAGCTTTACACTTAGTGACTTCATGAAGAAATACAGCTCCAGGCTTTAATATTTCCTTTTAAATTCTAAGAATAATTTTCTTAAAATAGGTTTGGTGTGGTTTTTTTTCTATTTTTTTTTTTTTTAAAATGAGCAAGAGACACCCTGGAATAGCCAAGAGTGGAAGAATTCCAGGTTGAGTTCCTCTGCATTTTGACTAGGTAGGCACAATTTCTTTTGGGAACAAAGATGAAAGTGCCATGTGCAAGAGCTGCAAAATCAAAAATAATACAGCCTGTTTTCAGGTCCTGAACTACTTCTGCTGAATGAAGCTGCATTGCACCATCCAACATGCCCTCTATCTGTTCTGTGGAAGTTGATCCCTTTTGTGTGGATAATTAAATATTAATTGAGCCAGATGAGTTTGATCTATGTATTGGGAGAGACAGAAAGAAACATATCTTGGATACAGCAGTCGAATGGATCCTCTATATTCCAGGAGGGTGTCCTAGCTAGGAAACGATGTAGGATTTTCTCTAATTTTCATCAGTACCCCAGGTTTTTGTATGCACACCTACTTCAAAACAAAAAGGCTTCAGTTGCATCCTAACACAGGATAGGAAAGCTTAAACTTCTCATGAAATGGTGAAAATGACTACTCGCCCAACCCCAAATTTAATTCTTTATGGTGAATTTTGTGGCGTTGTGTGTTCTGGTGAGCCAGTGGACTGCCTTAATAATAGATTTGTGAATTCAATAGCAGGGGTGCATCCAGTTTTCCTGTGGTACTTTGCCTTCCCAATGATAACGGGGATATGGTGAAATTTGGGTTCCTGGGGAAAAGAAATATGCTGAATTTCAGTGTTCATCCAGTTCTAGCATCAGAGAGCCTAGGATGCGTTCTGCTGGAGGCAGAAGTGGACAGAATGGCCTTGTCCTGTTGCTGGTGTAACTGCGTGGGAACCCAGTGAGAGCAGTGCTTGGTGTGCAGTGGTCCTCTCATCTTGTTAGCTGATTTGTGGTGTTGTGTGCAGCAAGTCAATATGAATTTATAACATGTTAGTTTTTGAGGCCTCCTTCTGTTATTTGCCAAGTGCATTATGAAGTGTCCAAGCACCAAATTCCTATAATTCTTCTCTTGGATGTTTTTTCCATTATAGAGTGTTTCTGATGAAAAACAACTACTATTGATCATCATGTAGAAAATGAAGCATAGTCCTGTTTCTGGTAGTAAAAGCACTAATGGCCAAGTGGTTTCCAGAAACCATAGGTTCTTACTCCACTAATTGTAAAGCACATACCATTGATGGAACAATGCAAAAATAATCCATCTTAGCTTATTACAGAATTCTGCTCGTCACTTGTATTGCTCATTTTTTAAGAGAAATTAAAATCTTGGAGTTAGGCTCATACTAGAAAAGACTTGGAGGAAGCTGTAATACTGATTTAAAGAAAGATAAGTGACGCTTCCTAACTTAAGCATCCTCTCCTATTTTAAATCTAAGTTAAAAAAAAAATAAAAAAATTGGATGCATTAGGTGAGGTATTTCCAGTGGAAGTTTTATACTTGCTAATGGAAGCATTACAGTGTACAAGCTGGTTCTTCTAATTAACTTTGATTACTCAAGGCTATTCATTCCATGTTAAAGGTAATTGAGACACATTTTGGAATACAAGTGCAATTTTGATCACTTGTGTTGAAGGACAAGAGTCCAACTGTACACAAGGCAAGGGGAGAGGGATTGCTAGAAGAGAGCCTGTCTTATGTAAAACCTAGAGGAGGTTGGCTTTACTGTGCTAAAGCAAAAGGCTATTTGAGGGGAAAAGGAAATGAGGCTCTTCAGTAGCCTTCTAATAGGTTTAATCAGGTACAGAACCAAATGAAATTTGATTATGAATGAGATGTATTTTTTATTTTTTTTTTCTTCTAACGTATCACTGGACTGGACTCAACTGAAGGAAGTCCCTCTTTCTCTTGGATTCTGGTGTTTTCACCTGTGTCATTTATGGTACCGTAATAACATTTACACAACAGTTTATCTGTAAATATGGCTATATAATTCTTTTAAAATGTTTGTTTATCTGGTTATTTCACTCTTCCAACTACCAAATTTAGTGGAAAAATGGATGCTATCAGAAAAGCTACTTGAACCAGCATCCATCTTTCCCTAAAATCAGTGCTGGGGCTTGTATGACAGCAGTTGCAATCTGCTGGATGATGTTCTCTAAATTGCCTTCATTTCACGCTTGCAAAGACCCACTTAGCCTTCTCTAGTTGCTGGTATTTCCCTCGCTATCCCGTTATTACTGGTGACAGACAAATAGCTGTAAAGTTTGATGATCCAACTGAGATGAAGCCGGAGTGTGGTATGCCTCCCCCTCTAAGAGACATCACATCCTCTGGTTTTAAAAGAAAGGTTTTCCTTTAGACAATATACAGTAAACTGAACATGCATAAAGAACTATTTAAGAAAAACACAGTCTCCTCTTTGAGGACTAGGATATCTAAAAGGCTTTTTCACAAAGCTGAAGTGGTAGTTGTGTAAGTTAGCCCAACTCATTGGTGTTCAGTATTGTTATTTTTACTAGTAATATATCTTCTGTGATTCTGGAAGATTTTAGTCATCTTTCAGCTGAACCAATTTTAGAGAGCTGGAAGTGCCTTGCTTTCAGTTGAATTAATCTGACTTACATGAAAGTAAACAAGCAGAGAAATGGCGCTAGAATTTGCTCTGGAAAGAAGAGGATGGATGAGGAAAGGGAGAAGCTTATTTTTAGGTCATGGAGGTGAGAGGTTTGCAAAGTGACTGTTAAGGATCAAAGTGGACATATTACTAAATGTCTGCACTACTTTTTAATATGGTTTGCACTGTCATAAATCTGATGCAACTCCACTGATACTCTTGCATTGTTCGTATCAGGTTTTGCTTGTTCCCTTTGCCTTTTTTCCTATCACAAGGCTTCCAGCACATTTTATGCTAGGTATAAAACTGACATCACAGCTACAAACGCTTTGATGTATTTTTTGCCTTCCATCTTACCTGTCCCTTAGCTTTAATTGCTTTGTGTAACAGTAACAAACCAAAAATTAGCCGTATTTATCCCACTATGAGATAAAGCACTGTATCTCTATGTCACTAGTTGCCACCGAGCAACTATTGCTTTTGCTGATTGCATCAGTGCTTCTCTCATAGCAGCCCCACGGGGGTTGACACTGTGGAGGAATAATTTCCATTTACTTACAGCAATGAGACAGGGAAACTAACGACAGGGAATGTAACTGAACATCTGGGCTCTGCAGCATTTTGTGGTGGTGTTGAGATTTTTTTCCTAGTGTTATAAAGTGTGTAAGAGCAGGTGATAGTGGCCACGTGGCTGAGCTTGGCTTACCTAGGTCTTTATGTTCTAGTGTAATAGGATCACTTCAAGCATTATTGTGCTCTGTTCTATTGATGGAATAAGCAATGAACAATTGTTCTACTTGACACAACTACTTATAAGGTTAAGTTTATTCATTGTGGGCTTTAAAGTTAGTACATATATATTGCTTTTTTACATGTTTGGCTTTTAAATAAAGTAATAGGAATCTACAAAAGCGAATGGAGTTATCCCAGTGTATTAGCAGAATTGTGCAAGGGCTACATCTCACAGATTAACTACTGTGAAGATAGCAAGGAGGAAATCTTCTGGGCAAGAGTAGTGAATTTTATACAGAGCTGTGTGATGTGTTGAGCCTGCATCTGCCTGCCACGCGTTCTGGGCTCCTGATTTATCATTTGCAGCTCTTGCTCATTTTCACAAATGTTTGGCAAACACTAATTGAGTCAGAGAAGTGAGTCCCTTTCTCCATAGCCAGCTTCCCTTTCTCCCTGCAGGATGCCCTGGGCTGTTGAGTATTGTGCATATTATATTGCATTTGTCCATCTCACCACCTTGTCACGCATTCCTGAAGGCCAGTGGTGACATGGGCTGAGCTGGGGTTTCAGACAGTAGCTTAATGCTGCCTGTCCCAGGGGACATTGGGGTCCATGCTGGAGGCAGCTATGTGCTCGCTCGCTCGCTCTCTGTCTGCCTCCCCTCCTGCTGCTTATGGAAGAGTATCTGGAAGAGCCTTTGGGAAGATAGGTATGAAAAGTCTGGCTGTTCAGCTGCCCTGAGAGGTATTGCCAGCCCATCGTGTTCTCTGCTCCTCTCACCTGCCTGTCCCTGTCAGAGATGCCATGCTTGGTGTCCCTGCCTCTGCTGGGCGTGCTGGGGTGATGTTTCAATGGCATTTCTGGCTAGGAAATTTTTTCCACGCTACAAATTGAGACTGACATATGCAGCACGTAGATATATAGGCTAGACTCTGGGAGCCCTGGAGCTCTGAAATGCAAGGAACAAAGAGGGAGGCCAAAAAAATAATAAGATGGCTAGGGGCTTTTACATCCTCATTTATTTGCAGGAATTATTTCAAAATCTTTCCTAGCTTCTGAATGTGTTGCTTTTGTCTTGGTGACAGAAATTGCACAGCTGAAAATTTGAACTTACTGTTATTATTCCTACGTTGTGTAGGAATAATTAAGTATTTCCATACTACATTTTCCGTAGAGATTTGCTGTACTGTTATTCATTCAGGATGATCCTAGTAATTTTGCATTTCCTCATTTATTTCCGCTTGATTTTTATTGTGCTCTGCCACTAAATAGAGGAAGGAATTTTTTTTTTATAAAAAAAGTAGATAGACATGGGTGAGTGTTTAAGGCTCCCCCAGAGTAGTTTCTAAAATTGTATGAGAGAGGCAGTGAATTGCGTCAGGTCACTTTTTTGTAAACAAGTCATAGTTGAAAATACATGTAATTTTCAAATTTATATTTCTCTTTTAAATGTGATTTTGGAGGATGGAAATGAAGCATTGTGTCTTTGCCTTTTAAACAAAAAGGCAGTCTATCTTACAGGAATTGCAGCTCAAACATGTGAACATTGATTAATCTTCCCCAAACCTTCTTGAAATGAAAACGTTCCTTGAACATACAGCAGGTTAGAGAGTAAAGGTAGATGCCTACCTGTATGCCTACCAAAGCAAATGTGTAACTCAACTTTTCTGTGGCTGCCTCCAGCTAGCCAGAGGTTGAGTTGGTTTACATGCAGGCAAGCCATTTGTAATCTACTTATATTCTCTCTGTTTAGCTCACACACAAAAAAATTTAGTCTGTGAATGAAGTGCTCTCTGGAGAATAGGATTCGCTCCTAACGAAATGATAGAGTAAACAGCAGTAATTGCAGTTGGAAATTATTTTCCATGTTAAACAGCATATAAGTTTCTGCCACAGGCTAAGTATTTAAGAAGCGATTGGTTGCTCTTATTTGTTTCATCCAGCCTTGGGTGGCATGTGTTTATATTATGGATCTGAGCAAACAGAGTGTGTGGATTTAACTTGGCACCAGGAATGCACAGATTCCTGCAACAATTTGGCTTCATGATCAATTAAATCTGCTAATTGTTTCACTACTAGGCTTTCTTTATAATGTGATGTTTAAAGTATGTGTCAAAATAATTGAAGCAGTGAAGATCGGTGAGTGTTTTGAAATACATAAATGAAAGTGTGAACAGGTGAAGTTTGTAAACCATTTATACCCTTCTATAAGCTATCATTCTGAACCATGTTCATTTCTTACCATATTAAAAATTGTGCTGCTTTCCTGTGGCCAAAGGAATCTACTAGTCCTTTTTTTTTTAAACATTTTAAATATCTAATACATCTGGCAGCTTTCAGTATCAGAGAGTAGATGTCAATGTATAAATGTCAAGAAACAGTGGTGGTTATTCATCACGCAAACCATTAGAAAGCTAATCTGACCATCCTGGTAGATCCATGGCTATGATCCAATGAAAAAAGGAATGAATAGGCACAAACATCGCGAGAAGCAGGCTGTGGGTTGTGTATGTGTGTACTTGGAGATGTGTTGTGATGCTCTATCTCGGCCTGTTTGTGCATGTTTTCTCCCGGTGCATGGCAACCGCGCACAGTGGGCTGTAGTCGCGGCTGGAAGTCAGCACAGAGTTGTGACAGCCGGCGGGGGCTCTGCCAGCTTCCATCAGCTGAGGGTCTGGGCTCTTGTTGCTGTAGACCTATGCAACGGAGCAGAGCCTGGGGTATATCAGAAAACAGAAGCGCTGGAATGGGTGCAGATTTTTCCCAATCAGTCTATGATTCATGCTCATTAGCTTTGAAACACTGAAGAAAGGCGCTTTATGAGCTGGCATTTTCCATTTGCGTTTTAACTGCTTTACTCACACTGAAGACAGAGTGATGACTCCAGCATTCCCAAAAACAAGCAAGAGAGAGATGGGAAATGCATTCTGTGCCTTCTCTAAAGGTCACTACTCTGACAAAGGCTTAACTGCTCTGGTTAGAGATCCTGGTCTCCCGCCCAGCCATTGGAAAGATTGATATTGTGCTATTTTGTGTGAAAAACTAATTGTGTGCAAGTTAAACAGATTAAGTTGAGTTACACATTTGCTTTGGTGTAGTTCAGAGGTGGGGAGGAAAGGTGTAAGTATGTACCTTGTGGTCCCTACCTGAAAGGAAAGGCAAGCACAGCTTTTGTTGTTGCATTTATTTTTCATTAACCGCTTCTAATGGTGCAGAAGGTATTTTTCCAAGGAAGTCCCGGCACTTGCAGAGCTTGCAATCTCTGTAGTTGTGTTTGGAGATATAAGCATGTGGAGGTTTATGGTTAATTATATTTGATGCTGTGTATTTGTACATGCCTCTCTCCCCCATGGTTGTCAGTATAACTGTTTTTTTTCACAGCAACATCACCAATGGAAGCAGCAGGTGATGGCTTTCAATTGTAAAACAGCTGCCAGGAACTCATTATGCACTAATATATATTTTAAGATGTGAGATTGCTCCTTTGCAGTGTAAGCTCAGGAGTGTGGCCCATTTGAAATATAGTTGACAACAATTAGGATAGTGATGTACAGCATACCTTTCCTAGAAATCATTGTTATAAACCAATTGCTGCCTTTGAACACAAATAATACCATCTGGCTTATGTTTATACGGCACTTGCCAACCTGTTTAGTGAATGAACAAAAAAATCCTGGTGGACATTTCTTCTGCACAGTGTAGCTTCATCCAAATGGAAACCAGATACATTAAAATAAAAACACAACAAAACCAAAACAAAACGGTAAACCCAATGAATAAAAGTCACCTTTTTAATTGATGTAATTGAAATGACAAAGATACGTTTATAAATCAGTCGTGCATGAGTTAGTGAAGTTTTATGCATTGGGTGTTGAGGCTAGAGGCAAGAGTTAATGAGTCATTCATGTAGGTAAGTGGCATTTGGACTGGAACCCGTGTATATGTTCTCCCATCCATGTTCTTGGGAGTATTAGTGTGATGATGAATTTCTTACTATTTTCTGAAGGTGTGAACAAATGGTTAACTTTTTGCTGGAACTTTCTGAAAAACTAGACTTAATTGATAGATGTAGTTCTGCCCTGAAGAGAAGCCCTAGTTAATACAGAGGGAAACCAAACACTTCAGATTGGGATAGTTCCCAGTCTCCAAAGTCCATAACACACCTCTGGCATTTGTAACCTTGTTTAGAAGCAAGTTCTGCAACCGATGAGTCTATACGGCTTAGTGTTTCTCTCTTCCAAGACAGAGACTACAGCTGGACAAGTGGCATAAGATAGGGCTGCCAGCAGTTGAGTCGGGCATAGTTTTTGCTTCCTGGGAATGACAGTAAGAAACTGGTCCTGGTTTGAGCTCCCTTCTTATTTCTAGAGAGGAGACAGGAATGGGAAGGGCTGGAAATGAGCAACTGGGAGGGGACAGAAGGTGGAACTGTTTCTTGTGTGACAGTTTCAGTGCTTGACTAGATCATCAGAGAGAAATTGTTGGAACTTTTAAACTATTATGTACTTATAAAAACCCTTTATTGGAACAGTATGAAAAGCACATAATTATTTGGTGCTTTTTTTTCCTGTCTGAAATGTGATTTGTAGGCATACAAATGAAACGAATGTGATTTCCATTACTGTAACACATGGTTCAACAGACTGAGGAGATTGGGCTGCCATTCTAATAAAGGTGATTATTAATATACAGTCATTTTCTGAAATAGCATTTTTTCATCATTGCAACTAATGGGCTTTATAGAATAAAAATGATATTACTGCCTCATGCTGCAGTCCATTGCTCTGCAGTGGTTTGCCCAGGGCAGCCTCAGGGACAAGTGCCTGAGCAAGGCTGAGAACTCGGTGAGCCTCAGTTCTTAAACCCAGGGATCTTCAGTTCTCCCACTGGGTTCTTAACCGCAGCCAACAGGAGATAGAAATCCTGGACACAAATCACAGGAAAACATGTCAGAGCTACAAAAAAAAAAACCCCTTTAAGTCCTATCCTCCATTAGCACGAATAACCCAATAATATCATGCAGGTCCCTCGACTTACTTCTGTAATGACAGAGACTGATTGTATGTCTGAAAATGAAGTCTCTGTCCTAAGTGAAGCTGGTGCAAAAGATTCTGAGAGGGCAATGCTGAAGGTAAGTGTTAGATGAGTGTGGAGGGGACAAGGGGGCTGTGTTTGCAGGGTAAAGTTCTGATGCAGAAGAACAACAAAGAAAAATCGAGATGTGGAAAACCTTTACAAAGAACGTCAGGGATTATTTGAGGGCAGTGGTACCCAGTGGGATTGTAAGGAATGAAAAACTTCTCTTGGGCAAGTGAATTGGTCTACCAGTAAATTTTCTTCCAAGTGAGTAAATTCTTATTCTGGAGAGGAGGCTGCCATGTATGAATTTTGCTTGAATGCCAAAACTCACTCTACAGTCTTTGTTGTCAGAGCAGCAGAGAGAGTGAATGTTTCAGTGTGTTTCGAAAAGCTCTCAAGACTCAAGCAGGGAATGTCAAAGTATGATCCCTACCTTCTTTCAAATCTCTTTTTAAAATAACTCTTTCAATTTTGCTCTCATCAATATAACTATAAATAGTTGGATATATAAAAAACCCCATACTAATATAGTATAGAAATATAAATAAAAGTAGTCATAGGTACTGCCAAAATCATAAAATTCCATTTTAGTTAATTCTGTCTTACAAAACATTTCAGAACAGAGGTGAAAGAAACATATTTTCTTTACACTGATCTCATTCAGCATATGTTAAAGTTGACATAAATCTTCAGGTTTGGCCACAAGTGAGGTTCCAATGATTGCTTGAAGACCTTTGTCCACTCCAACCGTGCAATGTGTCACTCCATGTAGCACTCAGTAAATTTCTTTTCTTAGGTTGTTAAATGCCTTCAATGTATCTGTCTGCTTGAATAAAGAAATATTTCTTCAGCTGTTCTAAATGAAGAAATGTTTCTTTAGCCGCTGGGAATTTATGAACTGCAGAGGTTTCACAATTGGATTGTTGGCACATAATATAATTTCAGTGAAATAAAATGGAGACCCACAGAAGAATCATGGAAAAGGTTTTTAGGAAGATAATTTGAAATCTAAAAGAAACAACTCCTAGAAGACAATTGCATTTTGCTTCTAAAAAATATGGAGGTTATGTCACCATCTCTCTGTTCTTTAGACATAATTGTGAAAACACGATTTATCCCTCTCTTTTCTTCACGTCCTCTCTCAATATTTTTTTTTTTAAAGAATATGCTTAAAACCTCTGTCTTGCTTGACTCAGCTGCTAGCCAAGCAATTAGTTCAGAATTTATTCTAGCTTTTTTTCCTTGTGCTGGTTGCCTTGTTACTCCTGTGCAGGTGCTGGACTTCCTGAGAGCATGCAGAAGAGCAGGTGGCAGCCATGCTGCCAAGAAGAATGAGCAGCAGCTCCACCAACCACCTTTTCAGTCTTTAGTAGAAGAGGTTCCCATCCCTTGCCTTGTCCCGAGTCTTTTATACGATGATCTTTGTAAATGTGAGATCTCTATGTTCTGTATATTTGATGCTGTGTGTTGACGTATGCATTTTTATACAGGTCATGAACATGAATGGCAGGGGGTGGCAAGTACCTCTGGTGATAATCTCGTCTAACCCCCCTGCCAGAGCAGGCACACCTAGAGCAGGTTGCACAGGAATGTGTCCAGGTGGATTTTTAATGTCGTGAAACACAGAGATTCCACCACCTCTCTGGGCAGCCTGTTCCAGTGCTCTATCACCCTCAAAGTAAAGAATTTCTTCCTCATGTTTAGATGGAACTTCCAATGTTCAAGTTTGTGCCTGTTACCTCTTGTCCTGTCACTGGGCGCCACTGAAAAAAGACTGGCCCCATCCTCCTGACACCTGTCCTTTAAGTATTTATAGGCATTGATCCAGATCCCTCCTCAGTCTTCTCCAGACTAAAAAGACCCAAGTACCTCAGCCTTTCCTCATAAGAGAGATGTTCTAGGCCCCTAATCATCTTTGTGGTCCTTTGCTGTACCATCTCCAGCAGTTCCCTGTCCTTCTTGAACTGAAGAGCCCAGAACAAGAAACAGGCATAACAATTAAAAACTGTGCTTAATTGTCTTTGGTTGTCTTGGTATGTACTGAAACAACAGTAAAACTGTTAGCAATAGTAAGTCATTAAGCTTGTAATAATGGATGTGTCTCTGCCAACACTGTAACATTCATTTTTTTCTCTTAAAACAAGATGTAGGTGTTTTCCATTTTACAATAGTTATATTAACAAGGGAGAAGTGCCCAAAAAAAAAAAAAAAAGGCAAGAAAAGGCAAGATGGCTTTTGTTACTTAAAGTTTCACTCAGTCTCTAAAATCAGGGATTGATCTAATGTGGCGCTGAGCACTTGCTTACCCACTGAGAATCCCACTTGAACGTATTTCGGGGTAAGGGATTAATTGCCCCTGTCCCTCTTGATACAGAGGGGCAATTAACTTCTATGAACTGTTCATAGAAAGCAATGAGCTTCCATCAGGGAATGAAAGAGTCCTTGGTGGTCCTGGCTTGGGGTGGAGCAAAGCCAACTTTCTGTTCAGTGGGTTTGCTTCTTGACTGAGCCTCTTCTAACTCTCTGAAAATCAGCAGCATGTTGGTGTGGGAAACTGTTAGTTAAAATGACTTTGATAGTTAATGAGGGAGTGGTATGTAGAGAGGCTCTTGCTTATATTTGTTGCTGGGTTCCTTG
>VXBJ01006697.1:0-27111 GCA_013400055.1 Nycticryphes semicollaris | reverse complement strand
TTTTTTTTTTTTTCCACCCCATCTGTAAGCAAGGACAACTTCTTCAATGGAAAATATTTTTGTGATCAACTCTAAGATGCCTAATTAATTGTGTTGTATTGACAAACCATTTTTCCACCTGAAAAAGTTTCAATAGGAATTTTTTATAACCACAGAGAGATGTTTTAGCTAAGGAGACACCAAAAGTTATCTAAAAATACCCCTCTCCTGAGTTTGTGTGTGAAGTGATTTGGTGATGTTATCACACAGAGTGTGCAAATACCCATCCCAAGCAGTAACACTTCTCATTTCCTTGAGCAACAAAAGCCTCACCACTCGATTGCCTTTCTGGCTTTGTTAGAAGTGTCAGATTTGAGACAGGCTTGCAGAGTAGGATAGGAAGCCAATTATTTCAGATTCAGTTTTGAGAAGCCTTTCTTTCTGTGGTCTGGATACGGAGTTGTCACTTTGTAGGGCTGCTGGTGCCTTTAACAAGCAGCAAAAGCTCTCAGATTAAAAATACTAATTTTTGAAGGCCCTTGTAGTCACCTTGGTGCTGGGGAAACTGTGAGCGTTGCATTAAGAGAAGTAACCCCTGCAAAATGGATTGGAGTTGAGCGTAAGTTGCAATTATATCATTTCTCCCCCAAACTCCTTTTGTTTTCAACCCCTTTAGTTGCAGCTGAGGAGCCCTCCCAAACTCCCAACCCTCATTCAGCTGGCTCTGGGGTGACCTGCAGCTGTCTGTCACGTTCTGGGTGGGTTTCAGACAGTACAGAGACCCTGTCCCATGGAGTTTGGGCGTTTGGCTGAAATTCCCAATGAGCATGTGGACATTTACAGAAGAGTTGGCAGTCTGCTAATTCATGTACTTGCAAAATACGGATTTACGAAGAGACCATTAATATCTTGCTGACATATGGTAATGATTACTTGAAAGAAATCCTTTATTTTACCACTGAAAAAGCACTTCTGTAATATTGAGAACAATAGTAGCCCTGGAGTTATTCCACTTTTTCTGCACAACATCTTTTCTGCACCCAATCTGTCCCAGCTCCTCCCATCTAGCTTCCCACTGCCACCTTTTACGCAGACTCTGTGTACCCTTGCAGCAGGGAGCAAAGCCTCCATTTAAAAAAAACCAACCCAAATCAACATAATAAATTGTGCTTACTGCAATGAATTATTAGCATCGTTATATATGTGCCACCCTTGTTATTGGGGGATTAGCATGGTTCTTTTTTGCTGATGTAGTGACTTGAGCACAATTTGGAGTAAAAAGTTCAGGCAAGGTGTACAGGTGTCTGAGGGCAAGGGCTCTCCCTTTCCACTGGAGTAACTTATTTGTGTTAAGAGTTTCTAGAACTGTTGACTGTTGAGGGAAGAGCCCCAGACCCAGTAGAGGATTTTGTCCCCAGATACGGGAATTTAGTCTCTTTTCCACCTCCTTGTGACTGATAGCTCAGTGTCCTGATGCTGGCTGCTACAAAATATTCCTGTAAATTGTTTTTTTAAAATTAATTAACTGAAGTGCTGTCACACCTCTTGTTATAGACACAGTACAAAATTCACGTGGGCTACTTTTATACTTACAAAGAGTACAAGAGATGTCTAGAACAATTGCTTTTTTAAAGTGTTTTAAGGCTCTGGGTGGTTCTTGCAGAATGTATAAGCCAAGAAGAATGCATGTAGCTTGAAGATGCATACATCTAATTTTTAATTCTACTGTTCTCAAAATTGAATGTATCTGAGACTTCATTTTACACTGACTTAAAGACAAAACTAAAATAGACTCACAATGTAGAAAAGCATAGAAATCATGGAGAAGCAGAGCATTGATACTGTTGCTAGAGCCTAATTAGCTGTCACAATGCTGGGCCATGTAGTCTATTGCAGTTAGCAAAAATTGTTGTCATGGTAAAAATGAGGAATTTAATTCAATTTGCAAGGCTATTTTAAGTCTTGCTCTATTTGTACTGAAGAATTAAGCCACAAGATGCAAATGCTGAGGTCATGGAAATGCAGGTAAGTGCACTTGCATGAAGGTTTAAGCTAAATTGGCTTAGGCAATGAGTATGCGTGTTAAGATAAATTTACCGTAAGCCAATTATTGTGGGCAGATCCTTTGTACCAGGTGAGTGATATGACTGTGCACTGTCAGTACTTGACCTAGCTGCTCTGAGGTTGGCTTCAATTCATCTGCATGAGCTCCTGTGTCATTAGTGGCTATGAAATAGCAGTGTCTTCTCACTTCTTGCTGCTGTCTCTTCCATGTGCTCTCCCGGTGTACAGACCAATGTGGATTCACATAATGCCTTTGCTTAAGTAGAAACACTTTGTTCTGCATTTGGACAACCCTTATCTTTATCTCAGAAGAATTAGTTCTTCCGAGAAGTTCCCTGGTAGAAATAACAATATAAAGCCATCAGCAGCTGTAAGTTTGCATTGTTACGAGTTGGTTTTTTTTTTTGCTCACATGTGGCACCGTGAAAGTCCTTCTAAAGGAAAATTCAGGAAATTTGGTCCTTGACAAAATATCAACTTTCATTGTATTGTTACAAACACAGTTCCTGCTTGTATCAGTGGAAATTATGAGGAGATTCTCCGAAGCCGCCTCTGTCAACAGAAGCCTTTCTTTGACTTAGTCGGATTTTGATTCATAAGCATGTAAAAGGGATAAGAAATCCCTAATTATAATATACTAATGCATGTTAAGAATCTTGTCACAGCAGGCTTTTGTAGAAATATAGTTTAATAAAGCTGGTAAAGCTGCAAGAACTCATTTTCCTCTGGATTGAGTGCTGGGTCAATTAGCAGTAAGCTGACTTATCTGTGGTTGTACTTGATGACAGCTCTGTACGCCAACTGTCTTGTTCTGGAGCCTCTTTCAAAATGGCACTCTTTGATGGATCTTTATCCATCTGAAGTTTTGAAGAATGAGGTATTTCAGTCTTCACTGTATTTGTGACTTGAGGGTAGCCAGCTCCCTGCTGTGCACAGCTGTCTACAGGGAATGGAACAGGTTAAGCCTGATAGAACACTCTTCAAAGGTTTATGCATTGCTCCATTGCTTGCTTCCCCCCCCCACGCCCTCACCTCTAATTCTGGTCAGTGATGTTTAGTAGAGACTTGTAAGAAGAAGGGTATCATTTTGAAAGACATGAGGATGTTGCTATGTTTTCACAATCTTTTCTGTAACAGTTAAGAAGGTACTTGATGGTAAATGATAGCTACTCTTCTGTGTAAAATGGGAGGGTTTCATTTAGCAGGTTGCTATCATACATTTAATTGTTAATTACACATAAAATAGTCCTCATTAATTTTGTACACCATAATATGTTAATTGGGTTTATTTTCTCAGAATCAAAGAAAATTATGAATGGACCTCTGGATACCATCTGGTGGACTCCTTGCTCAAAGCAGAGGACAGTCCAAAGAAAAAGTAACATTTTACTTAATGTAATTTGTATGCACTATGTCGGTATGAGGACATGCAGGCTATTTACTTACCTCTCCAACAGACCATCACCACCAGTGTGTTCACTAACCTCTGCATAAAATCCAAGCTGTCCTTTGCCTTTTCACTCAAAAGGTACCAATGGGAGTGAAGCTGGCCCAGCAATTCTCCAGAGGTGGTGCAGTGCTTCCTTAGCTGCCAGCTCCTTAGGGGACTGCTCACCAGATCTCACCTGCCTGAGGAATCATCTTATCCTTTTATTTCACCCTGGAGTCTCTTTCTAAGTGTGCATAGGTGTCTGGAGATCTGTGTGCTTATTGCGTATAAATGGGTAATTGATACCCTTGCAATAGTCCCTTTCAAAATTCTTATCCATTACTGTTATTTATATTTGTAGCACCACTGTGTTTTTATATTTCAGACACATATTCTGCTATCCTTTGAACACTGTTCTCTAATTCTTCCTGTCCCTGGACTCAACTTTGCTTAGTATTCAAACAGGAATCCCTGGATTTAGCTTTTCTATGACATTTAGTGCATCACTTGATGATACTGTCTTGATGGTACATCACCTGTTACAGTTCCAGTTGAGATGATGTGTCTAGGAAAACACATAATCAGATACTGTAATAGACCAGATGGCTAGTATCTACAGCTTTTATACTGTTGTATATTCTTTATGGTTTTATACAGCTACTTCAGCAGAAGCAGAAAGAGATCACAGAGTCCCAGGACACACTGTCGGTGTCAATCAATGCAAGTCATATGGTATTGAAAGCTAGCAAAGAGCAAACAGCACAGATTTCATCTGTGAAAGAACCTTCAACCCAAGAGCTGCTTCTGTGAAGCTTTTTCGAGGCCATTGGCCCCACACTGAGCATTGAATTCAAGAAAGATGCCTTAGGAAGGTGGTGCCATTTGAGTTAATTCGTACAACAGCAAGTTTTTAAACTTTAAAACTAATACTAAAAGTAAACATCTTAAAACTAATACATTTTAATCTCATTTGTGGTCTAACTAACTATGCAAGAAGTTGTTTGCAAACTAAGAAGCTTGCCAAAATATTCCCAAAATGTAGGTTGAAGAGTAGAAAGTTGTCATTATAAGAGAATGCTATCGACCTGCTCATTAAAAGCAGTAAGTTACTGTGTTTATAAAAGATGAAAATGTATTCTGGAAAACAATGTAAAAGAAAGCTTAATATTTTGAACATAGTGGATTTATCTACCATTAATCTTGTATTATCTTTATCATTTATGAGACTCTAAAATCTTAATTCAGGACTTGAATTTAGACAGTCATGGTTTTGGGACAGTAATCACAACACTTGCATTGTGATGTAATGCCTAACAAACTGCCAATCCACAATAAAAAATTAATTAAAAAAAAAAAACCAAAAAAACAAAAAAAAAACCCAAAAAACTTTGTAGATTGACTTTGCTTGATGGAGATTATTCACAAGCAGCTTTATATTCAGTTCCTGTGTATGAAATAGCAAAGCATGCCTAAGCAAAGTGAAATAGAGCAGTTTAAAAAAAGTGCCGTGACCACAGAAACTGTCATACCTAGAATGATCATTTGCTTTAAGTGAGTTCATAGGCATGTGTTAAAGCAGTTATCTAGCCAGGCTATTTCAGAAAAACGTCAAAACTGCCAAAATTCTTATGATTAAGTATTTAACGGTGTGCACTGTTGGACAAGAGGCATCTTTATATTCTTTATTTTCTGTTTGCTATTTTTGTTTTCATCTGCTGATCAGTGAGACAGATGATATCATACCATAGCTGACCAAATTAGGACAGGAACATTTTGCCTGATCCTTGATCAGGATTCTCTATCTCTTATTCAGGATTACCACGGAGTTCTGTTAATGCAGTATGGCCTATTCTTAGTGTTACAGTACTATTGTTCTTTGAATGCTGAATTTTATCCAAGTTTTTTTGTATTTTTTTATATATATTTATATATACTCATGTGTCTATGTGTGCATATAGAGGGACAGACAGACAGAAGCAACCTTCTGTGGGTAAAGAAACAAAGTAATTAATGTAATGTTTAAGGCAAGATAACTGGATTACAAGTACATTTTAAATCAGTATGTTACACAGGAAGTTTACCAGGATTTGTGTGGCTTCTGACAGGAGGAAAAAAAAAGTTCAGTGTTGTTACTCGGTTTATGATATATATAGTACAGTTACATGGAAGCTCATGCTATTTATGAGAAAGGAGGCAAAGCAAAGGGAGAGAAGAAATGACAGTTTACTATAGTGTATATATTCTATAGTAAGTACCATAACATTCTGGATGGTGTTGAACAGAGGGAGAAACCCATTTTCTTAACCCTACTTGGTGGAGAGCAGGAGGGGGAAAAAAAGGGTGCTAAAGAAATGAATCTGTAGTGTGTTAGAGGCATGGAACTTTAATTTCCATTTTTATCTGCATGCATTAATACAATAACACATCTGCTATCAGATATCTCTTTCTTACTTTAGTAGATGTGTTTATCTACCGAAGTTATCCGAGTGCTTGGCAAAATGACAGAGAATGTATGTTTGTATTTGATGCTTTGAATTTTGATATTTTGCCTGAAGAAAAACAGAAAAACAGCAAATGAGCCAGAAATACCCTGCAAGTGCCTGTTCCCTCTCCACCTTCTGGACCACAGCCCCTCCATGCTGTGTTTGTACTTTGTACTATGGCAGTGTTTGCTGCGAGAGGCGCAGAGGAGTAAATTCGTAGCAGTTCTGTGTGTTGATGTAGCAGAGTGTTTGCTACATGAGTGCTTTCAGAAATTCAGTTTGGAAACCCTGCAATCCTCATTCTGCTCATCTGATGTCAATCCAGCAGCATGCGTGAGGATGCATTTTACCCAAATTCTGGGTTTCCACATCCACACGGAGAATTACAGGCTCTGTTGCTATGGAGACTGGTGCTCATTTCAGTAACGATCCACGCTAACTGGTATTAATGATGCTGTGTAATCAGGGGCAGGGAATGGACATGGCAGCCGGAACTGAGGTCCGTCACTGATCTCTGCTGAACCCATCTGCTGGTATCGACCGCAGCAAGTGAAGCGTGGCCTTGGCTTACATGCTGCTGCCTGTTGTCACCATGTTTGCACACTGCAGCAGCTGTGGCAGCCACTCTGCAGGTCCCCGGGTGCCCTCACTGGAAATCTTGTGTCTGTTGAGCTACGTGGCTGTCGTGGTTTAACCCCAGCCAGCAGTGAGCACCACGTAGCAGCTTGCTCACCTCTCCTTACACTACCCCCCCCCCCGCCCCCGCCTGTCCCAAGAAGGGTGGGAAGATGAAGGAGAAAAAGGAGAGGAAAGGGAAAAAAGAAAACCACCCTTGTAGGTTGAGGTAAAGACAAAAGGAAAACAATAATAATAATGACACATGTCACTCACCATCGGATGAACTGGCACTGTCCCAAGCAGTGGGATCATGCATTCTTGCCCCCTCCCCCTCCAGCCCCCACCTTCTAACCCCCATTTATATACTGAGCATGACATCTATGGTACAGAATATTCCATTGTCTATTCTGTTGTTCTGTCTGTGCTTCTTCCCAGCTTCTGTGGGAAGCTGAAAAGAGTCCTTGAAAAGTATAAGCATTGCTTAGCAAGAACCAAAGCATTATGTATTGTTGACATTCCTTTCACACGAAATCTGAAACACAACAACCACGAGAAAAAAAAAAATCATCTCTGTCCCAGCTGAAATGAGGACAATGGCACATTATGCTGGGCTACTACCAGGAAGAGGGGAGAAGTCTGTATTCAGGAAAGGTGAGCCTAACCAGGCTTGCTGGTGAGCTTTCCGGTCTTCTATATATAAGCCCCAAAACATTTTCCTTTCTATAATTTGAACCCACTATCTGATGTGCAAGGTTAAGCCCTGCACAATTTTTGCAAAAGAGAAGCTCTTGCTGTACAGGTTCATTATTCTTGTTCTGGATTTTTTTTTTGTTTTAATGGTCTCATTAAAGGCACATTCTGTATCTCTACAGTGTTCATGCCTCTGTGTTCATGTACCAATGGTAACACTGCTAATGGTGGCCAGTGTTAGGGCACCCTGACACTTCATGTTTCAGTTGTGACAGTGTTACTAAGCATTCAGACATTGCCAAGAACAAGACTGAGGACAATTAGGCATAAAGTGCCAGAAATAAGTGTGTGTGTGTTCTCAGATGCAGATGTCTGGTGATGTGCACTGTTTTTCTGTAATATCTTTCACTTATTCAGGGCACAAGCTAGACCCGAGTTACACATGAATTGGAGCTGAATAATTGGGGGAGGGGAGTGTTCTTGCCTCGGTTGTGTTTAAAATGGGATGTTTATGCTAAGAGGTGGCATGATGGGGAAGAGAGGAGAGCTGGCCATTTACGAAATTGAGCACTGCCCTGGAGGTGATGGAAGACTTTCTTTTTCTCAGAGGTGCTGTGTGATGCTGGTCACATCAGATAATGTGGGTTTTCAAGGACTGCCAGCAGTTATGTGTTCCCTCCTTTTATTTGACAGCTTGACTTGTGATTCGTGGTCTACCTGTAGAAACATTGAGTACCCATTATAGCAAATGAAGCCAACAGAAATAACTTCTGAATTACAAATGCTATGTGTAATGTATGTATCCTGAAAAATAAGATTCAAAGCACTTCTGGTTGATGCAGTCAAAATTAGAGGATACATTTGACCCTGTAAATTGAAGATTAAGTGCCTTTCATTTCACAAAGCTGTATGAAAATAAATGCATTAGTACTTATTACAGATATAAATATAAGAGAATTGCAGAAAGACCTGAGGAAATTAATAATTTAATCTTGAGAAATCAGGTTTATCATGCAGAATAAAAGTCCTTCTGCCACCCATTGAGCATCAAGGAGAAAATAAGTGCTCAAAGCTCTGTTTCCTAAGTGTGTGCTGCCTCTACTCACTGAAGGAGGCAGAGGTCTCATGAATATATAGTATGTGATCCTTAATTGCAGGCTATCTCACAGTGCACGTGCAAAAAGGGGTTCAATAAAGATTATGGTCAGAATTATGAATTTTTTACATTTTAAGTGCTTGTCTTCGCAACCTAAATGAGCTTACGCTACATGTCACATCATGCTGAAAGCATTCTCTACAAAATTTGTTAGCCTGGATTTCAGACTTCCCATTGTGTTAGTGCCTGAATTAGTCCAGGTAGGCAGAATACACAACAGAAGAAATTGTTATGGCCTACACGCTTTTCTAGCAGGGCCCTTCACAATAAAAAGCACACATGGTATTTGTGTCTGCTGTTCACCAGGATTTTTGTCATGACTCTTTGCACTTGCTGAAAGGCTCTGAGAAAGAACAGCAAAGGGCAACTCTAGGAGTCTTGTCAAGGAGTCTCATTGCTCTCATTTTTCACAGTGAACACCTACTGTCCAGCTCCCAGAGCTTTGGAGTTGCTCTCCCATTTGAGCCTGTAATGATGCACAGATTGCGCAGGAAAAATGGCTGTAGGCATGTCTCTTTATACTCCTTAAAATTAATAGGATTTTGCATTGTTGCCTTTCTGATACCATTCTCTTCTACAGCCCCCTCATTCTCTTCCTAGGCTGCCATCTGCATCATCCCCCACATGTCTCACCTTTGTTGTGTTTCTATCAAGGTGCTAGGTTGAGTACATATTATGCAGTTTAAGATGTTATAGGAAGTGAGACCGTACACAGAATCCTGCCAAACGTATTTTTGTTTCTGTTGCAAAAGTTGCTGGTTTTCCCAGCATAGGAACAAGTTAAAACTGCAACAAGTGAATTGGGGAAAAAAATCCTTAATAGGCTAAATACCAGTAAGATTTCTTGTATTCTCCTGTACAAAATGATGGCTGAAGTGACTATTCTTGCACACGTGTACAATGAGATGCATGATTAATTCAGCAATAGTCCCCTTATACATGACTACAGAGCAGCAGCAAATCTACAAAGCAAAAGACAGCAGGAGTCTTTTCAAAGGTTACTGCACTTTCTTCTCTGTCCTCACTTTGGGCACTGTTTTCTCTCCGAGTCAGGGAGATGATTAGGTTGTGTAGAACACTATTCTCTGAGGCACCTGTGTTGATGGCTAGAAAGAGTATATTTTGCATTTGAAAGTGGAATTTTTCTCCTTCCTGAATGTTAAAAGACAGCATTAAATCCCAAATGTATGTCTGCTGATGATAGGCAAGAAAGCCCATGCTGTTCTCTCTCATGTGGAAAGTCCTGAGTTTAATGTGCCTCTAAATATTATGTACAGAGTTACACTGTGGTAACCTTTGCGGTTACACTGATGTAACCTCCTCAGTGCACCAGTATTAAACTACACACAGTAGCAAATTTGGAGAAATGAGAAGGGTACCACTGTGCAAAACCGCAGGAGGCACTCTGCTCTCTCCTGGGTGGTACAGAGGGTGGTGAGAGCCAAGTCATTAATCTTAAATGTGATGTAAAATCATATGTGTTGAGCTCATATGGCCTATTCGTGTTTGTGAGCATCTGTTAAGCTAAAATTAACACCGGGTTAATTTAAGGGGTGGCTGTGACAAGCAGCGTACTGAGTTGTGTGCTTGTGGCAGCATAAAACGTTTAGAAGGGGAATGTGCCTGCGGAGTCCCGTGCATGCACTACCGGGGGGAGGTCTCCAGGCTCCATGTGGTGAGACCAGCCCCATCCCGCTGCCAGGAGGTGGGGGCATTGCCTGCAGGATTTCCTGAGATGTGCGTGTTTGAAATACCGTGGGTGTCATCATCAAGTTCTCTCCTTAGTTTTGCAACAGGCTGTCTGTGAGGAGGTTCTGGTTTGCTGTTTAGTTTTCCTCTTCCTGCTTGCTTCAAGGTGGGAAAAAGAGAGTAGAGAGCCTTTGCTGGGGACACCCGTCTGCCAGCAATAAGGCTGGAGAGTGACAGGGTCACAGCAGTTGTGGCAATTGCTGCAGGCAAACAGAATTGCTGTTCCACTGCCCTGGATCAAACAATCTGGAGGAGAACCTTGACCAAGAGAAGTTTAAAATTAGCAAATAAGTAGTTTACTTTTTATTGTGCAGTGGATAACTTTTTGCTCTTCTAAACTGTATTAAGCTATTAAAAATTGTATTAACTGTCTTTTAGTGCCGTTCAAGTCAGAATGAAAAGTTGGCATCCAGAGATCAGGTCACCTCCCTTCTTTTCCTTAGAGCATCCCAGCGTGGAGGGTGGAGGCTGGTGAGGTGTGGCACTGGGGACAGCCGGGGCAGGAGTGCCACCGTGTGGTGCTCAGTTGGAGCTGGCTGCTCCAGTTACCGTCATTGGCAACAGACTCTAAAATAATTGGATCAATTGCTAATTAAAATAGGTTCGAGGAGTGGGAAACAAAAAGCCAAGCATTAAAGGCAAGGTTTCTTCCCTCTTCCTGGGCTCAGCTTCCTTTCTGACTCCTCTGCCCTCCTTAAGCAGCACAGGAGGGTGGTGCAGTGTTAAACCCTGTACATAGCGGTTCCTCCCTGCCAATCCTTCCCTCTCTGATTTAAAAATACATGTAATATACTGTTATATCTGGTGAGACTGTAAGAACATTTCAAAATCTAGATTTCCTTGCCCTAAGACACGGATTCATATGTAAAATGCAGTTGTTAGTACAGCATTGCTATATATAATGCTGGCTTGCAATACCCCTCTGCTTTTCTTTTTTAATTTTAGTAATAATTCTACAAAATTACATACATACAGGGATAATGCAAATGATAAATCTTTCTGGATTTTAAAGGTGGCTTGTGGTGTAAACTTCTAGGAGGAGGAACAGGGGACACCCAGGTTGTGCTGCTGCAATTCTAGTTATCGTAAAAACCCCATCTATCTGGGTAAATGTCACAAACCTCACCTCTTGAGGGTGTGCAGGTTCTATTTCAGCTGTGCAAAGACCAGGGTGAAGCTTGCTTTTCCAGGACTTAAGACCATTTGGAAACTATCATTTATCTCAGTAGAGAGAAGTGTGGATCTAAGACTAGACTTTTGCTTACCTAGGGAAATTCATACACCCTTTGTACCTGCCTGAGATTGAGATGCTTCCTTCTGCTTGGGTGGTCTATTTGTCTGTGAATGTAAGGCATTGAAAGGGGCCTTGAATATTGTGAGCAAGACAGAAGAATATACGACGGCTCTGAAACGCCTGAGAACAGAATTGCCCTTGTTTAGGTTCACAGTAGTGCTTGTCTCTGCACCCAGACTTTTTTAACCTCCCTGAATTAAAAAGTATTTAGGATTTTCAGGTCTTGTAGGATCTGAACCTACTATTACTAGAGAAATATAACATAGTACTTTGGCATAGGCTTTACTGTTGTTGTGAATGTTGTTCGCTGTAAGTCAAACAAAACCATGAGTCTCATCTGGTGAATAAAAGGCTTTCACTTTGCTGGAAGAGCAATGACAGCAGATGGAGTAGAAGGGACCGGTAATGGAGACCAGTTATGGAGAGGCAAATCCTAGAGATTTTATTGTTCTGTTTATGATTTTTGAAAAGTTTGCAAATATTTCCTTGAGTATGGAAAAGACGATATCTTTGGATATCTCTGCATTGTGCCATGGTGGACAATGCAGTGACCTTCAAGCCAGCACCACAAGATAAGCATGTTAGCACAAGGCTGCAAATTAACACAGCTATAAAAGATGGGGAAGAAGGTGCTGATGTGCTTTTCCTGCTTTCACGCCTGAGCAGCATGCTCTACCATGCAGGCGTGTTAGCTGACTCAGTACTTGCTCCATCGCGCAGCATTGAGTGCCCATTGCAAAACTGGTGATTAAGGCTTTACTTGGAGATTTTTGATTCAGAGAGGTTTCTGAAGTCTTAAAGGAATATATTAGTGCCTGATTTGTCTGTTTTTGGAACTGTTCCACTTTACATCAATTATAGTGTTTTAATTGGGCTGTTCATTCATTGAGGTGATAGGACACCTGGGATTTTGAATCTAGGTTTCTCATATCCCCAGTGATGTGCTAAATGTTAGCTAGTGTTTGTCTTCATTATCTCTTGCTGGAAAGTCCAGCTTTGCATTTTCCATGCAAGCCATTTAACTCCCACTTAGAAACTCATCTCCTGTATTTGTTAGCGTCTTCAGAAGAACCTGCATGTCTTGGGAGCTATTCTTGATCTGGCAGCTGTGTGAACAGGAAGGAGGATAGCTTCTGTTCAGTACTCTCATCACAAGTGCTCCAGGAGTGCCAATGTGGCAGTGTGGAATTAAAATGCTGCCTGTAATCCAGTACTGTGTGTTGCAGAGATACAAATTTCTTTTGCTCTTTGCATGAGCTTAGGGATGATAAATTCAGCTGTGAGGGAAAGCCTGGGATGAAGCATGTATTTGATCTAGACCAAGACACTTAGGGTTCTTTTTGTCCCCCTTTTTAACAGAAAGTTTCTATTTGCTGTCTTTATTCCTTTCCAATGAAGAGCACGACCTTAACCTGTGTGAATAAATCACTTGTCATTTATATACATATATACAAACTGTTATGGCCAGCTCAAATTTCATCTGGTCTTGCAGCTGAGGGTGAGTTTTGCTTAGATTTTTGCAGAAATACTTCTAGTCCATTTCAGCCACAGTTCACTAGCAACTTTATGATCAGACAGGTGTCTGATTTTCAAAGAAGATTCTGTGTACATTTTTGGGAGCATCTCATTCTACACATTGCAAACTTCCAGGGCTCCAAGCAAGAGCACCCCATTTTTGACTTTCAGAGTAAGGTCAAGGAACTGAATAAATTACCGTGCTCTTTATTCATCGTTTTTAATGCTACTGTCTTGAGGAAATGTAAAATTGCTAAAAGTATATAATGATAGTCAAATGGGATCATTTGATGAACTCAGCTGAGTTACAGTAAGGCTTCCAATTACATCAGGTATGTCAAATTACAGTATATTTTTGCAAGGATATGTTTTTTGGTAACAATGCATTCTCAAATCTCCATAATAGCAAGGGGTTGTTTGGAAAAGTGGTTCAGACAGCTCCCTTTTTGTAAGGTCTTTATTCCCAAGGCTCCCAAGAAGCCATAAAGTGTTTTTCAGAAATTATTCCTTTTAGAAAAAGTCTGCTTTTAAAGTGAAGATGATGATATATCTAGACAGAATGCTAAGAATTGGGACCCATTCTTGTTAGTTGTTTGAGAAGACAAGCTCTTCATTCTCATCTTCCACAGAAATGAATGGAAATTGAAGGCACTTCAGGAACAAATTCATGGTAATATATGCCTTTCTGTGTGTCAGACACATCTCTTGATTCTGGGGTATGTTTTGTTTTGTATAGCTGAAGGTGTACTGTTAGAGACAAGCCCTTTTACCTGGTGGGACAGATGTTACAGTAAACAAAAAGCTGTGCATCAAATATACCTTCCTGTATTTAGCCTGAGACGTGTAGTTTCCTCTGCAAATGAGCTTAAGACCTAGAATGTTTTTGTCTTAGTACATTTTCAGAATCACATGAGCCACTTAAAGTGAACACACTTCTGGTCTAGCACATTTACATGGATTTCAGTCTATCAGTGTAAGAAAATAATTTACTGAGAGCCACATTTGTGCTTCTCAAGTGCAACACTGTGGAAGTGATCTGAACGCCCTTTTGACAGGAAGCCAAGCTGCTTCTTGAGAGACCATTCAAATTGATTTCAGTCGACTTCCTGGATGTTCTCAGATGCTTTCTTTAGCAATTCTCCCGTACTCTGTATCTTTGGGCCACTAAGGATTTCATGGCGTGTCTGATACAGAGAGGATCTTTCTCTGTATTATCATGATCTACCCTATCCGAACTGGTAGTAGGACAGTGGAATGGAGGCAAAATATGTACATGAGAACCTTTGTCTCGTGGAGTCGGTTCTTTACCACCATGTCTTGAAATGCACTGACGTTGATTACAATCTTGTTTTCAGCAGGATGTTACTGCAGGGGAACTTACAAGGTCATTAATTAAAACCCTATCCAGCCTTCCTTGACAAAGTGTTTCAGAGCTGTTCAGAAAATATGACTATGGATAAAGATTAATGTTTATCTGAATAGACTAAATACTTAGGTGAACCTTGATGTTTACTGCAGCGTTTGCACCTGGAGCAACAGCATATTTTAGCCATCTCAAAACTTTGGGCTTGGGCTGCTGTAATGGTATTCAGGATATAACTGTCTTGAAATGTGAATCTGTTGCTGCCTTAGCATCACTTGACCAGGAGAGGGGGATCATTTGCCATTCATTTCCTCAGGCGCTCGTGGTGGAAAATACAACACTAATGCTTCATGCTTACCTTGGCTCCATGTTTTCAAGTGAAAGAAGCGTATGCCACGGTAATCAGATCTGGCTTTCTTGAATTTTGAAACTTGTCTTTCAGCTGTTCTAGACCTAGGATTTTGGTCCAAATTTATTATTTATTTTCAAGATCTAGCATTCACTACTGATGAAAATATTTCATTAGAAATTGAAAGGTTCTTTGTGGTCACTTTGGTCTTTGCTGCCCGTGCAGCACCTGAACCGAGGATTTCACGGAAGGTGAGCAGAAGCTCGGGGTCATTAACTCGGAGCAGTGCCGTCTGCCATCCACACCACTGACTGCTGGTGCCCACATCAGATCCAACAGCTGGGCAGCAGTTCCAAGCACACACAAATATGCACGTGCAAAGGGGACCGGACCGTGTCCCCAGCGATTCCTGACTCTTTGGTTTTGGCATTCCTCATGCTCATCTACACACCGCGTTGCTCCTGGCACCCTGGGGTGGGGAGGCGGTGGGCGCTCCTGGCCCTGAGGGAGGTGGCCCGGGCGGTGACCAGGCGCTCTCCATGGTGCTGGGCGGGCGCTCTCTATGGTGCTGCCGCCGCCTAGTCCGTGCTTTGTGCGGGGTCCCCCAAACGCACCAGTACCCCTCTAGCGACCGCTGCCGAGGGTTCCCGAGAAGAGCTCTGAGGGAGCAGAAAGCTCTCGTCCTTGGGATTTGCTCTGTAGTAAATCCCTCCCATAATTTTTTTTTTCCTATCCTTGCCAGGTAAACGTGTGCTAAAGTCAAGGTTTGTCTGTAGGCCAGAGGAATTCAGTGCACCATCAGTAATGATGCTATTCTGTATATTGGTTTGGTCAATTGGGACCTCTGAAGTTATTCGGGTTGGGAGAGAGCCTTCAAAAGTAAAGGAACCTCAAACTTCTTTCTTTTGTGAGGAAAAGGTGGAAAACATCTAGCTTAGAAAGAGGATTTGATGTGTTAATGTTTTTAATATGGTTCTTAATTTGGGGAATATCTAAAAATAGTTTTTGAGAGCTCTTTGAGAATCCTTAATACAAAATTTCATCCAGTGTTTTTATAAACAAGTATCAGATGGGACTTTTCTTGTTATAAGTGGAAAATGTACTTGAAAGACAACTTAAACAATACGTCTCTTTGCCCTAAGTATTCGATAAAGGAATGCATTATCTAACACTCCTTTATATTTTTATTATATCAAAGAAGCAAAAGAGAAAAGAAATAGTATTACTTGCTTTAGAGCAGGTACACTAGACTTCTCTAGGTTGTTATTTAAGGCACATTATTGCTCATGTACTTTAGAAATTATGCAGTTAAAATCTTTCTTATGGTTGGTTATGTGTAGTCACTTTATTTTTGACAATCCGCTATTGTGGCATAAACATTCAGGCTTCACGCATGATTACAGGTGGGTAGGTGAAATCTAACCGTATTGTTAGTCCTGATGGCAGGTCGGTGTCATGGTTTAATTTCAGCCAGCAACCGTGACCTCCAGTTTTGGTGGGAAAGAGAATCAGAAGAATGAAAGTGAGAAAGATCTTGTGGGTTGAAATAAAGATAGTTTAGTAAGAAAAGCAAAACCTGCATACCTAAGCAAAGCAAAACAAGAAAATTGCTGTTTCCAATCAGCAGGCAGGTGTTCAGCGATCTTCAGGAAAGTAGAGTTCCATCATGTGTAAATGGTTACTCTGGAAGACAAACGCCATCGCTCTAAACATCCCTGCTTTCCTTCTCTTCCCCCAGAGAAGGGGCAATACTAAGTCTGACATCACGTGGTACGGAACATCCCTTTGGTCAGTTGGGGTCAGCTCTCCCAACTGTGTCCCTTCTCAACTTCTTGTGCCCCCCCAGCCTGCTTGCTGGCAGGGTGGTGTGAGGCCCTGAGAGCTTAGCAACAACTAAAACCACCAGTGGGCTATCAAAATATTTCTCATCCCTAACCCAAAACAAAGCACTATACCATCTGAAAATAAAGAAGTTAACTCTGTCCCAACTGGAACTATGACAGTCGGTAATAGAAATGCCATTTTAGATAGCATACATATAGTAGAGAGAAATATAATGATGTATCACTTGGTCATACTCTTTGTCTTCCATACTTTGCAAGCTGAAACAACCTGTTAGAGACAATTGTTACTTTGTGAGTTGTCCTTAATTTTTGAAGGGTCATTTTTTGGGTCAGACTGCTGCCTATACAAATAGACACATATATGATAATATTTGCATGAGTAGCAATCATGTAAGCCTTTGTTTTGATAACTGTAACCTTGTAAGCTTTTAATTCAAGGTAGATAGGACCTGTTCATATGGAAATCCATGTGACCTCGCCTGATGCTAAAGTGAAGGCACGCTTTTACATGTAACAGCAAGGATGCTTAAGCAGAGCTGATTATGTGCTACATCTAGGTTGCAACTGAAAGGATTTAAAGTGGCTGAGATCTGGGTCAGCTTCTGAAGTGGTGGCAACCAAAACAGTTTTTCTGTTATATGCTCTTGTTGCCCAGACATAATTATTTTTCGTATCATTATAATTTGTAAAGTTATTTTTATTTACAATACCCTGAAGGACTTAGCTTTGAGGTAACAGAATTCTGTTTGCTGATCAACAAATGCTCCTATCAAATCAGTAATACTACATACAACACTGTAGTCCAGCCACAGTATTGTAACAGGATGATGTCTGAATGTAATGCACTATTACAGCAGATAAGTCAGTGAGTGTAGAATGAATAGTCCTCCTTTTGACTCTTCAGCTCGATGGAAAGACTCCTGGTTTCAGGGAAAACACGTAATTGGACTTTTTAATCGCAATTGGTAGCATTGATCTGTCAGGAACACAAGTGAAATATATGTGACTACCTTTCAGTGTATCACTTGCTTTCTATGACTTTTTCCTCAGATAATTACCCTTGAGCTTGAAATATGCCCTGTCTCTCAGACCTAATGTAATTCAGCAGCATCTGGCTATAATGCAGATGCTGAGAAAAAAGGTGGAAAAAAGCCTTCTGAAAATAGGCCAGATCGTTCTATGTGAAGGCATTTAAGCAAAAAAAAAAAAGTTAAAACACTTACTTTTATCATAAAAAAATCAAAAACTCTAATGTCTTAGCCACTCCCTTCAGCATTCTTGTCTTCCAGCTAAAGGGACTACATCTGGTCATGCAGAGGAGCCACCTTGCACGATCACAGAAGCAGCATTCCCTCTGGAGCACTTGTCCATGACACTAGGTGGTGGTAGCTGGGGGGCAGGTAGGATGAATGCAGCCCTACTCTTGGCTGTGCGTGATCTTGCTTTTGCTGTCAGCAGAGGACCCTGCATGGGCAAGTGGCCAAGCCCCTTTGCAGCAGATCCGGCAGATTTAAGTGCAGGGACGCATGGGGAGCATGAGGAGGGAACCTCAGGAACACACTGCATGTTTTGGGAATTGGACATCATCTGCAACACCTTCAGGATGATCCTTTGTGTCTTTCTTGGCATTAATAGCAGCTTCTGTCCCCACAAGATCAAAACACCATAATCAAAGACGAAAGAAGGTAGGGCAGGAAGGCCAGGATAGGAGGGAAGATGAGATGGCACATTGTGGTGTTGAATTAAATGATTGTGGTTGTGATTCAAAGTCCATTTAAATCAATAAAATGTCTGCTGTTGCCCTTAGTGAGCTATTGGGTCAGGCACGGTTTGACTTAGTTAAAATAGAATGTGACGTCAATATTTTCAATCAATATGAAAACTAAAGTAAGTGCAGTGATATTCAGAATTAACGCAATTTAGCTGTCATCAGAAAACTGCAACATGGGCACTCTTGCCAGAAATGTCTATCTCTAGTTTGTTTTGGATTCTGATTTAAAAAAGAAAAAAAAGGCAAGCTTCTTGAATTGCCAACTTTGCCACAGCTGGAATGTCTTTACCTCATATTTGGTGGGTATTTATTTAAACCGAAGGCATCAGTCTCTGAAGGGCTTTTCTAAATCCTCTTCTTGTTGTTCAGAAAGTTGGTGGTGTGTGCAAAGCATTGCTTTGTCATGGCGCAGCTTGGAGAGTAATAAAGGGTGACTGCAAGGACTTTTTATGATTTGAGAATGGCAAGTTTTTTTTATCTTACCTCACTTGCTTGTGACAGTGGTACTTTGAATGTGTGGTTAAGCTGCAGAACTCTGCCTTAGAGTATCGTGGATGCTGGAAATTCAGAAAAGTTCAGAGAGAGACTGAACATGTTCATGGAAAGCAGTCTATGAGGATGACTGCATAAATTGGAATGTCTAACAACACGATCCATCTGTCTGAAATAAGCAGAAGCTGGAAGATTTCTTGAAAGTATCATACATGTTTGCCCTTTTCTACCTTTTGGTAGGTATCTGATTTTTGACCACTGTTGGAAACAGGAGATTTTGGTCTCATCCCACAATGATTGCTCTTATTTTCTTAGGAGCAAACATGCAACCATACTGTCTCAGTTTCTTCAACTGTAGCAGATGAAAAATTAATTTTATAAGAGTAGATGAATATTTTCAGTACTTCTTTCAAGTTGTAGATAACTAAGCAGTATCTTTTTTGATATCATTATTAGTTACATGTAAAGTTTGTCACTGTTGAACTGAACACCTTCAAGACAGAAACCTGCTGTGCGAGGGGGAGGGTATGGTATTGCAAATACTACTGTGTCATCTGTAATATGTTTTTAGCATTGACTACTAAATGCAATGTGTTAGTGCTGTGAATTATACCCATGTGATAGAAAACAAAAGAAGGGAAAGATATTTAGACTAGTCTGATTTGTCTATTAACATATGTGCTGTTGCTTGCCCTTTTTAATTTCCTCTTCTGTATTGCCTCTTTTCAATTAATAAAATAGGTGTAATCAAGGTACAGAAAAAGCCAGAACATAGTTTTATCCGTTGTCTTTTCAGGATCAGTTCAATGACACTAATTTCCAGCCTGGAGCTTTCTGGAACGCTTTGTCTTCACATATTCAGTAACATCAGAGTGAGAGTGTGTGGAGCCTTTTTCTAACCTTCATATTTTTATTCTTTCAGGAAAATATAAAATGAAACCTATGCAGTATGTATATGTGATTGCTAATGCACTTCTAGGGTTATTGTACCTTTAGAATGAGGATAATTGCTACTGTGTGTGAGTAATAGATAAGAGTGTGGATTAAACAATAAGTGAGACAGGAGGCACTTTATAAATGTAGTGTATACTTCCATAGTTAGCTTTGTGCTTTTGTTTTCCACAAGAATTATTTTGCATTTTTCTCTAGGAATATGCAATTCTGTAGATACTGAAATGGCTGAGTATGCTAATGCATACAACTGTCCGAATAATTTTAAATAATTGAATTAAGTGCATTGTTCCACTGTTCTGGAACTCCAAATATTTTTGTCCCTATCAAAAATATACTGTCATCTCCATCCTTAGTGCTCAGGGAAGACTTTCCCGACCAGAGGGACAAGGATGACTACCTCTGATATTTAACCTGGCTTGAATAACAGCAGAGAAGGTAGCTTGACAGCTGTGCTTGTGGGTGGAGAGGAGCTAACTTTACAAGTCACAGTGCTCTGGTTTCTAGGCCACTAATGGCTGTGCGTGCACATCACCAAGCCTGGTCTAATGTGTCCTGCTGCTCACCAAGGAGAAGAAGTTTAAATCACTGCACAACTTTTAAGGACAGAGGCAGTAGTTGTCGTATGGTTGCATATATGTACTTGTTAGATGTTATGTACAAGTTACAGAGTGCTACAGAATTGTGATCTGACTTGTCCAGATGGGTCTTCTACATTGCCCAGCAATCATCCCTACCAAATTATTGTTTGAGACAGCCCTTTCCTATTTTTTGGTTTTTTTGAAACCAATTCTGATTTCCAGCCTACTCCCTGACTGTCCTAGCAGCTTAGAACTAGAAAGAACAGTCTTCATTTTGGCTTTGAAGCGTGGAAGGCTCTTCCCACTCCATCACTGCCTCCCTTTTTTTTGTAACTTTGGGAACTGACAAGAACGGATTTGAGTCATGCTTTTTTGGCATTATTTCTAGGCTTGGTTTTAACTTTGGGTTTGCAATGCCTGCATGATTTATGTGGAAAAAACCTCACCTTTATGAGATGGACCCCTGTTAGTGAACATGCTTCATGGAGGATAATCACTTGTTTACATCCTCTCCTCTTGTACTCAATTACTGTTGATTTTCATCCAGTAGGTTTCTATGGACAGAAAATGCTGATTTGTGCAGCAAATCATGTCTTTCTACCTGAAAGCTGGCACTTAAACCCAAGTGCTGATCATAGCTGTGCCTAATAAAGCACTGCAGTGCAGGAGCTTACTGTCTCAGCTGGTGGGTCAGGTTGAAACAACAAAACCTGGAGACTGTGAAATTAGGAGATCAGGTCAGGAAGTGAATGATCTCTGCTGATCTGTAAACCAGGCAGGTAGGAGCTGTGACCCTAATTAAGCACACACACATCTGTGGATCTCGCAGTGAGGTTAGTCCCTCAGAGCCTATTCACAAATCACACAGAGGTTGAACCTGAAGACGTTGGAAGTCTTATAAGCTGTATTATCCCAAATGGGAATTTGTTGAATCTCACGAGTTACGTATTTCTACATTCAGAGCTAATGATGACAAATGCTTTTCAGAGAAAAAACACCCTTTTTCTGGTACTGTGTTCTTTCTATGTTATTGTGCATCTGCCCACTCTCCCACTCCCCTCCTACATACCGTTTGCGGCAGCGTCACTGTATATTCTGTTTTTCTTGGGTAGCAGCTTTGCAAATACATTTTCTATGTTTAGGAGGAAATTGCTCAGTCTCCATTTTTACTGAACACGTCCTGAAAATGTAATCTTCAGACTGATGTCTGCAGAAGGATTTCTTTTTGGTAAGATCTGTATATGCAGGGCAATACAAGCCATTTCCTACTTTTGTTAGGAAAATCTTTCTGTCTTAAAACAGAACACTTCTTTCCTGCTGGGACATTAGCTATGTCAAGTATAAAGTGATACATACTTTATGTTCTTCTCCCCACATTGGATATGGTCTTTCTAAAATAATCTATTGAAAGTTTCTTTTTTTTTTTTTCACTCAATGAAATATTTTTATTTTTTTAACCTTGAGATTAGGGCAAAAATGTTTATGGGACATAATGGTTAACTTACACTGATATGAAGTTCTTTTTTGCCAGTGATCTTCTAAAGAGTATTTGCTATTTCATTTTGTCTTACTTGGCACCAGTTGTCAATTCAAGCGTCTGATTTTATTCTCTTGTGTAGCATGGGTTAAAAAGTATGTAAAGTCCTTTATTAACTTTTAAGAGAGTTTTCTGAAAGAATTAATATTTGAGACTAAGCTGATGAGCTGCACGTACCAATCATCAAAAAATGACAAACTCTTTATTAATTGTGACTCCTGTAAGCCCTCCTGTGGATCAAACCCCATCATGTGCACTATGTATCAGGATTTAAGCATTTAGAGGCTTCAGGAAACCTTGAACCATGATTTAGGGAAACCCTAAGATCAGGATTTTTAAGTGTGGCGGCCTGTGTTTTGGTCTCATTTGAAGATATCCTGCTTAAGATCCCACAAAATGGTTGGGAGGATGAATGCTTTCTCACTGTATCAGGAAGGCAGAATTCTAAGTTACCAGCTGTTCAGTTCTGGTTTGCAAGTGATGCCACCTGTGAGGTTCATACAACATGAAGAAGGCAAGGCAAGCTACAGGCCTATTAAAGAACCCTATTTTTTCCTTTATTTTCTCTCTTTGGCTGCCTCCACCTGTCTCATTTTGCTAGTGGCTGTTGCTGCAGCTTGTGTTTCAGCCATTAGTTGTGTGTAGCCTAGTTTCTCACAAATGGGAACAACTGTGAGAAAATCAGCCTGTGTGTACAGAGGAGCTGGAAAAAAAGGTTGGCTGGTACTCTGTACCCTGCTTCTTCTGATGTCTCCTTCCTTCATTTTTGAGGCAGTGCACAGGTTGCTGGCTCAAATGCAAAATAGATCCTGTTTTAAAGATGACTTTATGGTGCTTCATGGTTTCCATGTACAAGTGAAAATTTGGTCTTTGAAATTTGTGAAATTCTCAAAGTGAAACCTTGCAGTAAAGTTACAAGCTATTAATAATGATTAGTTCCATGGTAATAATAAATAGTTTTGGTGTATGTAAGCTGAAAACAGCCGAGCTCCGTGGCTGCAAAAATAACGTGAGGTTAGGATTAGGCCTGGTCTACGAGCTCTTGTCAGTCGAAGAGCTCACAGGACATCTGTTACTGATTTGGTGGTGCTGTCTTGTAGTGAAATTCGTGGTACTGGGGTTTAGTGGCCAGTCAGTCACGTTCAGCCTGAAGTCAAGTTCCCTACTGCAAAGGGAAGCCTGACTAAAGGAAGTATTTCTTTGATTGTTGCTTTTTAGTGCTGCTGTCAGTGGGCTCCCGTATCCCCAGCCCCTCTGGGGTGGCTAAGCCAGGGATGCAAACATCTCTGCTGTGTTGCAGTGTTGCCGTCCTCCTCTCAGGATCTGGCTGGGAGAGGCCAGATCGGTGGTGTTGGAGGGAGCTGAAATGTGATCAGCTGTCTGCTGCAAAGACTCTTTTTATCTACGCGTGTCCTATTTTGATGAATAAATGTTTGATGCTAATAGTGATAGCAGTTACCCAGGGAGGCGGGAGTAGAGCTTTGATATGCTGGTTTTAGTAGGGGGATAAGCAATGAGGGAATGACAGACCCATCTGTCTCTGATATTAACGCTAGAAATTAATGTCCCAAACACAAATGATATTTGAAGGGGGGCAGAGGGAAGGGGGAGACTAATTAATAACATGCTGTCTCTGTCTCTGTTGATCTCTGATGGTCTACAGCTATAATCATTCTCCATCTTCAACACAGGGCTTTATAAGTTGTCTTAGGAAGCGTCTGAAAGCAGCTTTTGGCATCGAATAATAATGGCCAGTACACTCGGGTGGTATTATTTTTACCTTGGTGGCGTTGAGCTGAGCGGGGCTGGCTGAGCCCAGATTACGCTGCGTGCTTCCCTGAGCAGCGTCCCCCTCCTCGCTGTCTTTGGTTCGCTGCTTAATGCAGCTCTCCTGATGCAGCCTCACGTGGCCGCATAAAGGCACAATGAGGACTTGACTATCACAAGCCGGTTCCCGGCGGCTCTCCATGCTCCCTGCAGGTGAGACCCTAGGCTCTCCGACCCCGGCAGCTTTTTGTTCCTGGTTTCCTATTGAAGACGCAGCAGTCAGGGGAAGCTTGGGAGGAGGAGAGGAGCAGGAAAGCCTATGCTGGGCTCCAGCACAGACGGTCGCAGCAGCAGTAAGTCAGACTGCACCATTTTCTTCTCACCCTGCATAAAGGCGATGTGAGAAGCTGAAGAGAGCTGCTCCCTCCCCCAGCTGGGGAGGTGATGCTGAAGTGGAGCCTTCCTACCCGGCAGAAGACGCAGCCTATCTGGAGGAATCCCAAAAGACCTTCCCAATTTGGTGATGTGTGTTTAAAGGCCGTTCTCTTTTTTTGTTTGTTTTGTTTTTTGGTTTTTTTTTTTCCTTACTCTTCAGCTAAGTCTGACGCTCGTCTTCCCTTGCAGTCACAGCCAAGTTGAAGCGATTTCAGCCTGCTAGTAGATACTTGCCGGCTGCTCTCTGATTGCGCGTGTGTGGCTGCGATCACTTTGGCACCTTGCGTGCGTGGACGTGGCTCTCGTTCTTCTGAGTTATGGGTGCTGCAGAGGCTGGAGCAGAGCTGTGACCTTTCCTGGGGTGCTGGAGGAGGAAGAGTGGATTACACTGGGAAGTTCTGGCTGGCAGCCAGCGCCCTTGCCCAAAAAAAAAAAAAAAATAAAAATTCACCTGGATATCTGCGTGTGGTGGAAACAGCTTCCCTCGAGCTGGTGTTTTCCTCTCCAAAATGGCTCATGCAGCTGCTTCCATTAAAAAAGTTCGAGAGTCTGAACTGGAAGAGAGGGAGAGAAACCTTGAGAAGGAAAGGAAAAGGCAGCGGAAAATCTCTAGGGCAGATCGGAAACGCAAGGTATGAGGGGAAAACCAGCGCCCTTCTCCTTTCCTTCCCTCTCCGCCCCCCCTGCCCTTCTTCTCTCTGTGCAGCACTTCTTGGGTGTTTATTGCCATGTGTGGCTCTGCCTTTCATTTTCCTAACCTTTCATATCATATTTCCCATTTGCATCCCTCCCCATCCTCTCTGAGCCTGGCTGGGGACCTAGCCCAGCCGCAGTGAGACTGAAGTGTTCCCGGCCATGGCAGCCCACAGCTACTAAGGGAACCTGCAAATAAAGCTGGCCATTGGCACACCACTGTTGCCCCTTCCTCCCTTCGTCCCCAGAAGGGCTGGAGACACATGTCACCGCCCAGGTCTTCCACTCTTCTGGCTGATCTGAAGTTGTCAGGGAGGGAGGTGGCCGTGGTTGGGCTTTGCAGCATGAAGGTGCATCTTGGTGCTTCACAACAGCTTTTTTTCCCCCCCACTTCCCGTTTTTCAGTTCCAGTTCCCACCTCACCAGTGATGCTAAATGCTGCATGTAAGACCTGAGCTGTGGTGCCAGGCGCATCGGGCTGCAGTTTGGTGTCAGCAGCGGAGCCTGGGCTGGCAGCCGTGATTCAGTGTATTTACACTGCACACTGCAGGTGTATTTTTCCAGCTAGGGCCTGAAACACAACTCTGCAATCTGTTGGGGTTTTTTTTTCTGTCTGTTGCTGATGGCAATCTTTGATTCTGCTAAGGCGTAGCTATTTAGATGTTTCAGATTTGGGGGAGGCTTCTCCTAATGTATAATTAACTCTTATTTTTCTTCTGTGTTAGAAATGAGGAATGACATCTCTAATTGCCTTGGGGGAAAAAAGGGAATTAAAGAAGATATTGATAGGGATGATTTGTTTGTCACATTGCTCTGTAGTTTCCAAGGACACGAATAATATATGCTAGTGGAGAAAGTGTTAAAAAACGTGAAGCTTCTGTTAAGGTTAGCTTTAGGACTATGTTACATTGGGATTGCCTGTGTTAATGCCTCCTCATTGCCATTTCTTTTCTCCCATCTCTCGAATCTCTAGGCTGTGGTATGCATTAACTCATTCACTGACACCATGTTTTGATCCATTGTTTTATTAATCTCTTCTGGAAGGAATAATATCAGGAGACATAATCTGGGGATTTTTTTCCTTTCTGCTACAATGCATGTAAACACATATCTTTCTGTGAAAAGAAAAAGAGCAGAATCCAGCAATGTAACATTTAAATTTACAGACCTTTTTGTCAAATCTGCTCCCTTGGCCTAACTGGGAAATTTTGAATTCATTTTACATTCAGTCTTATGGGTTTTCATATTCTGAACTGGATGACTTAAACAAAATTACTGAGGCCGTTTGATACCTTTGGGACCTTTGGATATGATCTCCCTGACTTTTAAAAGGCTTGCTTTGTGGAGTTCATTAAGTTGCTGTAGAATTCTCTTTATCAAAACAAGAATGTAATTTCTAATGTATGCAGTGCCTGAATGCTGGGGCAGAGCTGCTTGGGGCAGATTGTGATTATCAACCTAATCCCCTAAATGGGACACTGCAGCATAAGGTAGTTTTTGTGATTACATTTTTGATGGTGGAATTCTCTGCAAAATAGCCTTTTAAAGAAATTACTTAATGTGTGGATGTCCTTGCTTGGAGGGTCCTATTTTTTTTTAATATTTGCCCAGTATCCATCTCAGTTACTTCATCACAGCACATGTTGTTTTCTCCTGGTTTTCACGTATCTTATTTCATCAGTGTGTTTGATTCAAATGTGTATTCTACTACTTTAATTAAAGCTGGATAGAATTAATACTGCCCCTTCTGCTATCTCTTCTCCCAGAGTACTGCATAGCCCTGACTGCAAGTAGACAGGCTCAGGCTGCGTTTGTGTTAGCAATAACGTATGGTGATGCAGGCTCCTAATCAGATTTTCAGATCTAGTAAAAGCCAGTAGTCTTTGCTTAGAAAAGATGGAGGATAACTTAACATTGTTTGCTTTTCTTCCTTTTTAATATTCAGTGATGGCCCTCGCTCCTGTCTCCCTTTTTACTGCAGCTGTACCTTGCTCTGTTACATAAAGAAGTGCTTGGCTGCACCCTAAACTTGCCTTCAGATGGCAACAGTCAGGCTGGCTGGGCATCCTCCCTCTTGCTCCTTCTGCGCCAGCCATACAGCCACACAAGCATCAGTGTGTCTGTGTTTGTATGTATACGTGCTTGTACCATGCGGAATGCATAGTGTAGAGCAGATTAGATATACAAATATGTATACACACACTTATATACATAAAATACATGATATATGCTATATATAACGTTTGGATTTATTAATCAGTTTAAGTGGGTGTATGTATCCGTGAGATACACATATTTGACATATATATAAATATGTGTATCTCACAGATATATACATATATTTATATATA
>VXBJ01006696.1:39242-50685 GCA_013400055.1 Nycticryphes semicollaris | reverse complement strand
CCCCAGGCAGCCTAAGAATTAGGGCTAAAAATCCCCCCCATCCCCTGATTAGCTTTTGATTCCAAAGGGCTTCATTTTTCCCATTTGGCTTGATAGACTCTAAGTACAGTCCTGATCAGTGCAGCACTGGAGGACAAGCTTTTAAAGCTGGAGCTTTGCTGGAGCTTTGCTTTACCCATTTATTGACTGAGGAAAGAAAAAAAAAACCAAAAGAAAAGGTGTTTTCTAGGTGTTGTGTGACACCCCCTCTCCCCCTCCCCTCCTTTTACCAGACAACAGAAGAAAGTTCAAGTGGGCGGCACTGTCTGTCAGAACATCGCCCACTCCTCTCTCCAGGCCAGAACCACTGCCCACAGGAATTTGTTGCCTGGTTAAAAGATATAACTCAGTTCTAGTTCGGTGACAGTCAATTCTATTTCTGTAGGAGACTGCAAACTCTCAGAGCAGTGTGCAATTGGTACCAGCCTTCGTCTTCTCCTCTTCTTCTAAAATCAGGGCTGTCCTATTACTGCCCTCACCGGAAACCCAGCGGTGCCTTTCTCCAAGTGCAGGATATTCAAATCCGTGTTCCCAAACTGTGTTTCTAGGGGATGTAAAGCAGCCTTGTAATTACTTTGCCTTTGCAGGAAGAATTGAGTGTCTCTAGATAGTTTGTGTCTTCTCCTTGGGGTCTTGTTTAGTCCCGGAGCCTGCAGTGCCGGTCTGTGTGAACCTTCAGTTTCCACAGGGAAAAAACCCAGCTCATTCCCCCTCTTCACCAACAGCACTGGTTTGAAAAGTGATTGCTCTGCGCCATTACTTGCTGAAACACGTGCTGGGTACAGCCATGGAAGAGTTGAGTAACAACTGGGAGTTTAGTTTTGGGACAACCCCCCCTTTGGTTCTGCTGAGCTCACTTGTGAGTACCTGAAGGGAATGGGGATCAGGAGCTTGGGGCGGTTTCACTTCATGGGTAGAAGCAGAACCATCAAAAGGATGCCTCAAACTCTGATGAGAAAAATTTGCCTGTCCCCATGAGGATGTTTTGGTGTGGCACCTTCACGTAAGGGCGAGACCCTGTCTTCTGCAGAGCACAACAGCAGAGCCCAGACTTTTCAGGTGGTTTCTTCCCAGTAAGACCAGTCTCTGGTCAGGGTAATGGATGGCGAAGTTAGCACAGCCTGGAAGAGCATCTTGTGTGCAGGTGGGATGATGGTGGAGTCAGAGCTCATGCAGGTGTTTGAGAGAGACAAAGAAGCTTGCCCTTGGTGTCAGGAGAAAGCAAACAATCCCTCCTTCTCCTCCTCCTCCTCCTCTTCCTCTTCCTCCTCCTCTTCCTCTTCTTTCTCTTGCTCCTCCTTCTCTTCCTCCTACTGAACACCTGCCTTTCAGAGGGAAAAGCAACCACTTCTTGTTTCCTTCCTTGCTCCATCTCTCCTTTCTGGCTTCTCAAAGGACCCGCTACAAACCCACAGCAGCACTAACACTTACAATCCCTTGTTGTTGTGGTTTCAGTCAAATTTTATCAAAACCAGGCTCATTGATGGCCCTTCCTCCCTCCAAAAAGAATGGAGAGGAAGAGGACAAGGAGATTTAGGAGTTTAAAATGAACTAAACCACTTTAATGAAGTATTAAGACTAAAATTAAAAAAAGAAGAAGAAAGTAATGAAATAGATATGATATGTACAAAACTGTATGAAGCTCCCAGGATGAGGATCACGTCACCAGGAGGCACCGGGAAAAGTCCCAGCCTGGACTCGGTGACCGACAGGAGCTGGATTCCAGCTCTGGAGTCAGGAGCACTGGGATCGGGATCAGAGGCAGAGGAACAGACAGGGTCCTCCTCAGACATCGGCCATGGAAGGAAGAGAGTTGACCCTTTGATCCCTCAGCTTTTCTCCTGAGCAGGATGGGGATGGGATGGAATACCCCAGTGGGTCAGGTTGGGGTCCCCTGTCCTGTCCCCTCCTCCCCACAGGGGTGACCCCTCAAGGCTTTTCTGCTTCTGACCCTCCAACGGGGCAAATAACACCATTCCCTGCCCTTGGCTGTTCCAGAAATAAGGATAAGCCAGGGCCTCTCTGCACCATCCCTGGGTGTGATCAGGTCTGATCCCCCCGAGAGGGAGCAGTTTCTGACCAATCTGCTGTTCATTTCAGAGCTGAGTGAGTTAGAAGAGGCCCAGCTAAAAAAAGTAAAATTACTGAACAGAAAATTGGCTCGTTTTACCTCAAACCAGGACACTTGTTTTGTTTATCCCTTCATGCCATGGTTCATTTCCCCGCCCCCGCCATGGTGGAATCTCTCCTGGAGACCTCGGGAGCACTGACTCAGCTGCTCTGTAAAATCTGAGATGAAGTTGTCTCTTCTCTGAGGGGCCACAGTTTATGTTTGTGGCTTGTTCTGCTTAATTCAATGAAGTACCACGGTGCTTGTGAATGGTGCTGTATAAATAAATAACAATATACTGGGCTGTGCTGGCAGCGATTGCTTCTGGTTTTGCTGTTCACCGGATAGGCATGATGGAAACAGCTGCTGCCGCCCCACATCTGAATGAAATACTGCAGCAAATCTCCTCTTTCACACTTAAATTGCCAAAAGGCTGCTTGGCCTTCAGACCATCGAAGGGATCATCTAGTCTAAACAAGTAAAAAGTGATGGCTGATGAACATACGGGTTTAAATTAAATTTTAAATTTCGTTTAAAATAAATGACATATTCCATAACTTTCTGCTAGAGAATAAAGCTGTAAAAGCGGGGTCTTGCAAAAAAATGAAGCCGAGCACCGAGGCTTTGCAGTTCTTTGTTCCAAAACGAGCCCAGATCAGTCAGTCAGGGGAGGATTAGCTGTACCCGGGGACCTGGGATCGTCCTGGGAGCATGCAGAAGCAGAGCTACAGTCCGCAGGGGTGAAATAACCAGGTGTTCTGGTTTGGTTGACGATTGAAACGTTAAGATTTGCCCTAGAAAGGAACCTTCGACGTGCTTTTGTGCCCGATTTTTGCTTTACGTGCTGAGCCTGCCCTATTGAAGCACAGCCCTGGGAAAGCCCGAGAGTGCTCGTATTAAAAACATGGGAAAGCGATTAATTTGAGCTCAGAACGTGTGTTTGCTTTCAGCAGGTAGCGGCGGCACGTATGTTGTGGTAGTAGTTAATAAGGAAAAAACAAGGAGTTTCCAGCTNTCCCAGCTCCTTCATGAGATTTATTCTCCAGGCCCTTCCCCAGCTCTGTTGCCCTCCTCTGCACCCGCTCCAGCCCCTCCAGATCTCTCTTGTGTTGAGGTGCCCAGAGCTGGACACAAGACTCAAGGGGTGGCTTTTGATGATGCTTTGGAGACGCACACAGCAGGGATGAAGGATGATTATTAAATAGAGACACAAGACACAAGGGGTGGCCTCACCAGTGCTGAGCACAGGGGGACAATCCCCTCCCTACTTCTGCTGGTCACACTAGTTCTATCACAAGCCAGGATGCCGTTGGCTTTCTGGGCCACCTGGGCACACTGCTGGCTCCTGTTCAGCCGCTTGTCAACCAGAACCCCCAGGTCCTTTTCTGTCAGGCAGCTCCAGTCACACTTCCCCAAGCCTGTAGTCATCCTGGGGTCAGTGTGGCCCAAGTGACCTGACACTTGGCCTTGTTGAAGCTCATCCCATTGACATTGGCCCATCCATCCAGTCTATCCAAGTCCCTCTGTAAAGCTTCCCTGCCCTCCTGCAGATCAACACTCCCAGCGTGTTGACAGGGTTGTGCTGGACTGAAAATCTGGAAGCTGTTGGGGTTTTTCTTGAGAGCAAAGAGCCGGGAAGGGGTTCAGGTGAGTCTCTGGGTATCGGAGGGGAAATGCAGCGGGGTGGTAAATGGGTTGTGTGGTGGCCTCTATTTCTGGGCAGCAGAAGGGATGCATTTGGACCTGAAGGAATCCAATCCCGGCTTTTGACGCTCAGAGAATGGTTGTGTTATTAACCCGTAAAGAAAACAGGACAATTTTTGGTATGGGAGGGAGGTTTGTGACATTCCTTTGCCCTTGTTCAGGTCCGAGGTCCGTGCACATGGGATTTGTCCACAGGCTGCTGCCAGCAGCGTTAAACCATCGCGGCTTCTGCTGTTCAGCCTCAGCTGGCTCTTAAGGAAACTCCAAAACTATTACGCCAGCAGAGAGACATTCCTCCTGCTCTCTGCCTCTCGGAAAGTTACTTTTAAAGAAACAGCAGAGATTAGTGACCTGGTGTTACACAACAGTTACGTGTGTGTGTGTGTATATCTATTACTTGACTTGATTCCATGAAATCTAATTAAAGACTAAGTGTGTGTTTGTATTTTGGTATATTATTAACTATTGCTAATAACAGCCATTTCCAAATTTGTATTTTTCCATGAGGACCAGGGTTCTGAAAAAAGCCCCAGCTTTACTGCCTGCCCTTGAAACGCCTGTTTTGGGTTTATCTGTGTTTCCAGGTAACTAGAGCTCTTAGACAAGCAGTGTTTGCTTCTGTTTTAAATTAATTTAACCTAATCAGTGGAAGGCTCTGGTGCCTTCTCTGTTTATAACATTTGGAAGCAATGTAATAAGCGGCCTCTCCAGAATCAGCTTATTATCAAGTTCTTTGTCATGTTTGCTTCCCTCTTCCATCCCCTCCACTTACCACTGCTTATTAAAAGGCTAAAGGTTGTGACACGCAGTTCAGGCCATTCAAGTGCCAGCTTCCCATAAGTCTGGAAGAGCTCAATGGGGATGGGGACACTGTGTTACCCTCCTCAGAGAGGCCCAAAACTGTCCCCCACCCCCTGCTGGGAGGGGATGCTGGTTTAGGAGGGGCTTGTTGCTGTTAGTGGGGATGCCAGGCAGCATCCCACAGAGTTTCATGGCATCCCACAGCATCCCATGGCATCCCACAGCATCCTATAGCATCCCATGGCATCCCACAGCACCCCACAGCATCCCAGGCTCTGTAGGGTGGCTTGGAGTCGCATGGCTGCGGGAGTTAAGGGCTGTCCTCGGGTGTGGGATGAGGAATTTTGGTGGGGAAGGCAAATTTGATGAGCCAAGACTTTCTCCAGTTCTAACCTGCTCCCTCATTCCCTGGCTCCCTCTGAAAGATGGAAGAGCTGGCTCTTCCAAGGCTTTTAGGGCAGTTATAAACCGGGATGTACTGTAGCTCTCCTCAGTCAAGCTGGCATCGTGATTGCCAGTTGTACAACATTTTGGCTTAAATTCAGGTTAAGGATGAAGTTCAGGTGCTTGGCAGCCAACCTGCCAAATGCTTTGAGCTGTGCCTGCTGCTCAGAGCCGTGTTGGGAGCTTCGCTCTCCAACCATCGCTTGTAGGGGCTGAAGGAAAAGATTGTGTTTGGTTCAGCCGTCTGAAAGCAAAAGGTTTCTTTTGGATTCATAGATGGGTGAGCTGGAATCACAGGTTTCCAAAAGGGGTGCAGAGATGAGGCCAGACTTGGCCGTTGGCCTCGGCTTGAAGCCACGTATTGGCCACCTGCAAGTGACTGCTCCTGTGCTTCTCTGGCTCCTGTGTTTCATGGGCAATGGAAACAAAAATTATTAATATTTTTCCTGATTGAAATTTCAGGGGAATGTCTGTTGTTTCTTGGAGATATGATCATAGAATCATAGAATCATTCAGGTTGGAAGAGACCCTTGGGATCCTCAAGTCCAACCATCTGCCACACTCTACAAATTCCTCCCTTACACCAGATCCCCCAACACCACATCTCAATGACTCTGAAACACATTCAGGGATGGGGACTCAACCCCCTCCCTGGGCAGCCCATTCCAGGGTCTGACCACTCTTGCTGGGAAAAACTCTTTCTCAATGTCCAGCCTAAACCTACCCTGGTGCAGCTTGAAGCCATTCCCTCTTGTTCTATGGCTAATTCCCTGTGAGAAGAGACCAGCACCAACCTCTCTACAATGTCCTTTCAAGTAGTTGTAGAGAGCGATGAGGTCTCCCCTCAGCCTCCTCTTCCTCCAACTCAACAGTCCCAGCTCCTTCATGAGATTTATTCTCCAGGCCCTTCCCCAGCTCCGTTGCCCTCCTCTGCACTCGCTCCAGCCCCTCCAGATCTCTCTTGTGTTGAGGTGCCCAGAACTGGACACAAGACTCAAGGGGTGGCTTTTGATGATGCTTTGGAGACGCACCCAGCAGGGATGAAGGATCCGTGTGGGGGCCGGGAGAAGCTGGGTCTGATACAAGTGTTTGCTAAAGGTTCTGCTCTAAGGTGGTGTCGTTCACTGGTGTCTCTGCTCTAGTTAAAACACACCTTTTTCAGGACAAATTATTAAATAGAGACCAAGTCAAAACCATTGAATGAAATGAAAAATATCTACAAAGGTATCTTTAGTACAAAGGTTTTCTTTAGTAAAATAAATGTGGCATAGATTGTGCTGGGTAAGGTTGATGGAGAATGCGCGTCTGCTAGAAAAGAAAGTCAAATTCTGCTGTTCCTTGCATTCCTTTTAGTATTTTCAATAACTTTTGAGAGCGCTGAGGATTCTCAGTAGTGAAATGTATTAAATATAAAAACCATAGTTCCTTTTTCTGTAGTCAGGGGACAAAATACCATTTTGAGCCCCTAGAGACTGTGATGGTTAAACAGCATTTTTATTTCTTCTCAATTCAGTTATTGCTGTTCTGGTTTTCCTATTTCCTAAGCTCCAAGCCAACTGAAGCTGAATAAAAGTTCCAGGAACTAAATAACTATTTTTAAATGTTAGCCTTCCTTTCAAAGTATGCAAAAAATGCACAAAACCAAACAAAAAAATAAAAGAAAAAACCTGCGTTTGATTTTGATCCTACCAGGTCAGTGATGGTTTTTTTTTTTAATTAAACAACTTTCCCATTATTTGCAGTGAAATACCAGATATCAGGAGATTTCTATAAAAAAAATCATGAACTTGTATATGGAAATGGGACCCTATGGGATTCCCTGGTTATTTTACCCCCAAGTGCCCTTCAACAACGCGAACTGGAGGCAGAAACAGTGCCCAGCTGAGCACCCTGGCTGTTGGGTATTTAAATCTCAGGAATAAAAAGACAAGAATAATTCTAGCAGTTTCACATGGAAAAAAAAAAAAACCAAAACCCAACCTTTTTCCACCTTTATGTTATTATTATTAAATTATATTTCAATTTCAAATGAAAGCTGTGAAGTACAGCCTTCAGTCATCAAAAATCTGATTTATCCTTGAGTCCTGTGCTTCGAGGCAGTCACTTTCCTGGCTGATTTTGATGCCTCCCATTTAAATCCACTTTGAGGAGTTTTTTGAGTCCATTTACAAATAGCAGGTGGAGGGACAGTGGAATTCTCCACCCAGTGGAGGTGACAACACCCACCAGGGTTTACTGGGAAGCTTAAATTTAAGTAGCTGTGAGAAACTTTGTCCCAGAGGTAGAATAATTGACTCTTCTTAAAAATCACAAGAAAAAAAATCACAGAAGATATTTGCCTTTCCTTCCTTGATGTCCCAGTATAATATTCTATTTCCAAAGTTCTGCCAGGAAAAAAAAAAAGGATGTAATAAAGGAGTTTTAAAAAGGTTAAATAAGACCAAAGGATGACCAAGTAAGCTTTGAAAAGCAAATTAAATAAAATAGTTTATGATAACGTTAATACGTTTTGTGTTTTCACCTTCAAAATTAAAGAGATGTAAATGCAAGACCTAAATAGCCCACGAGAGCCAAGCCTGTGCCAGTCCCACTCCTGATTTACGTAAGGCTGCTCTCAAAAACTGAAAATAAGGTGAGGGGAGAGTTATATTCCCTTCCAGTGGGGGAATCTTCTTCCAGTGTAACACCACCAAGTAGTTTGGCCCCAGTTACAACCGGAGCGACCATGGACCCAGGGAAGGCAGGGACTTAAATCCTCTTTTATTTGCAGTCTGGGGTGCTCAGCGAGTCCTGTGCTTGCACACCCTGCGGAGCGAGGACCAGAGCACCAGAGAAAAATAAACCAAATACTTCCCTGGGACAGATTCCCTGCTCTGGCTCTAATCAGCAGCAGTTATTAAGACGTTTGAGGTCTCGGCGTTTAGCTCCGATCCTTTTTTTGTTTTGGTTTTTTTTTTGTTTGAGTGTTGAGGAGCAGAGAGTTTATATTAAAACATTCCGTGGAAAAATACAGAGCTCATGGGCTGCGGCGCCAACGAGCACCCAGGGGCACCCCTCTGACTCCAGGGGTGTGTGTGTGTGTGGGGGGGGCTTCTCACATCCACCCCCCTCTTTTCCAAAGCTCTTTTGGGGAGCCTGGGGACTGGTCCAGAGGATGCTGCTGCTTTCCCTTCTCAGCCCTTGGAGGCAACCCACAGGAGAAGGACACCCTTCTGCTGCCTCTTCCGTTTCTCCCCCCTTCTCGCTGCAAACTTGAACGTGAGAAATATTTTGAAATGCTCCTCTTATCTCTGTTTTCCCAGCATTTTGGTTTAGGCAGGAGAGATTAACCACTGTGAGGTAATTTGCATGAAGGCAACAGGGGCTTATGAACGAAACGGTGACAATTGGGAGGTTTTATCAACCCTCGAGGCTTGTAACGTCGCTGCTCGTCTTTCTCAAACGCATTCAGGCTTTGACAGCCCCCCTGAGACCACTGCCCCAAAAAACACCTCACCTGGAGGGGTGGCTATTGTGGCTTTTTTAGGAGTGGGAAAATTGAAGCGCAGGGAAGGGGAAAGCATCCTGTTCAAGGTCACAGAGCAAGCTGGTGGCAGAACCAGAAATAGCACCCAGAAGTTATTCGTTTTTTTTCTCTATTTCCTTTCCTGTCGAGCTGTTTGCTTGGATACCGAGATAGCTGGGTGTAAACAGAAGGTTTCCAGAGCGCAGAGGCCCCGTTATCTGCTTGATTCACTCCGTGATGATGCAATCTGGAATCCAGATTTCTGCAATGCTTTCCAGGGTGGTGATGCCGCACGTGACATCACCGGCCCCGTTGAGCAACCGGAGTCTTAAACTTGTCTCCACCTGAAATGCCAACCTCTGAGTAAGGCCCCTCTCCCTGGGATTTTATTCCTGCTACGTGGTTAGGTCCCAACTGCTCCTTCCTCTGGCAAAAATAATTGACTTGTCTTTTTGCTGTCTTGAACCCAGGAAGGAGCCCTGGTGCTGAGAAAGTCACCTGTGGTTGTTCATCCTCTCAGTGATCAGTGATGGGGATGAGGGATAGGGGGACCTTCACCAATAGGGACAAGGGATGAGGGATCACCACCAATGGCAATGCGGGATGAGGGACCACCAGTGATGGCAATGAGGGATGGGGGTTCACCACTGATAGGTACAAGGGATGGGGGACCAGCAATGATGGGAATGAGGGATGGGGGGCCACCAGCGATGGGGATGGGGGCTCACCAGTGGTGGGGACAAGGGATGGGGGACCTTCACTGGTAGGGAAAAGGGATGGGGAATGACCACCAATGGGGACAAGACAAGGGATGGGGGACCAGCAGTGATGGGGATGAGGGATGGGGTACCACCAGTGATGGAGATGAGGGATGGACATCCCAGCATGGCTGTGATGAACCTCCCCTTCTTAGACCAGGTCTAAGAGGAAGGCAGCAAATCTTAGATCTTTGGGAAACATGAGGGCTCACTTTTAAGACACTGAGTCTCTGTTAGGAGAGAGTCATCAAGAACGTGGTAAAACTTACTCCCTGTGGGAGGTAAAAAATGAGGTGGAAGGAGAGCGGTGAGTCCTTTCATGGGCATTTTCTTCAGAATCATAGAATGTTTAGAGTTGGAAAGGACCTTAAAGATCATTGAGTACCCACCCCCTGCCCTGGGCAGGGACACCTCCCACCACACCAGGTTGCTCCAAGCCCCCTCCAACCTGGCCTTGAACCCCTCCAGGGATGGGGCAGCCACAGCTTCTCTGGGCAACCTGGGCCAGGCTCTCACCACCCTCACAGCCAAGAAGTTCTTCCCCACATCTCATCTCCATCTCCCCTCTTCCAGTGTCAAACCCTTCCCCCTCATCCTAGGGCTCCCCTCCCTGATGAAGAGTCCCTCCTCAGCTTTCCTGTGTCCTCTTTAGGGACTGGAAGGGGCTCCAAGGTCCCCCTGGAGCCTTCTCTTCTCCAGGCTGAACCCCCCCAACTCTCTCAGCTTGTCCTCACAGCAGAGGGGCTCCAGCCCTCCCAGCATCTCTGTGGTCTCCTCTCGTCCCACTCCAACAGCTCCATGTCCTTCCTGTGCTGGGGATGTGGCAGAACTGCCAAAGGGCAGCAGAAGCAAATGATCGATCTGTGGCAGCAGATATTCATGAAGGAGTAACAAGAGTGTTCCTTTACACGCACAACTCCCAAGAAGAAGGAAGAGCAAGACTTCAGATGCTGCATTTCCTCTCCTCCTTGGAAGCCGATGCTTTATCCATGTGGCGCCGTGGCTCGGGTGCTGCCACTTGGTAGCTCTGCTCCCAGGACGTCGGCGAAGCTTTGCAGCACCTCGCGATGGTTTCTCCGAGCGTAGGAATTCTGTCTGACGTTGTTCAGCTTTTCATCAGCGCAAATTAATGTTAGCAGATGGCGCGCGCGTTATCTGTCCCTCCAATTCTCAGGAAGCTCAGGATGGCTTTAAGGGGAAATGAATAATTCTTTATCCAGGATGTTTCCCTGATAAACAAAATAATAAGTAGTCTTGTACGTGTGCCTTGGCCGTCCAGTTCTTGTGTGACTGTCTACCTTGTCTGGAAGTACCAGCCGCAGATTTCATCGGGCTCTCTGTGTCTGGCTTGGTTGTCGTCGTTAGCAGAGCCTGTGCTCTGTAACCCCCATCTGCAAATAGCGTCGATGATTTATTTTGGCAGCAGATGACTCGTCTTCCACCCTGCAGGCCCCGCTCTGCTCTCTTTTGGTCACTGAGGGAAACCAGAAGACAAAATTTATCAGCAGAGATGAGCAGGTGGTGATTTTGAGATAACATCGCTCTTGAGTGTCCTTTTCCGGCTATAACTATACTTGAGAAGAGACCTTTTGTAGCCTTGAATTGCCGACATCTCACCCTCCCAGAACCATTTTCAAAGGGAACATTGAAATATATCTGACGACTTACCCACGTTCTCTAACCTCACAATGCTATATTTTTCCAGTTGCGAAACCATAGAGCGCTCGCAGGCTATTTTGTTAATTTACTGCAACAACTATTATCTTCACGATCCCACAGCCCTGTTGCAACTGGTGTCTTCTCACAAACTGGTTTTGGCTTAAAACCAAAGCCATATAAGGAATAGGGATAAGAATAAGGAACTGGCTGGATGGCCACGCTCCAAGGGTTGTGGTCAACGGCTCAGTGTCCAAGTGGCGACCAGTAACGAGTGGTGTTCCTCAGGGGTCAGTACTGGGACCAGTGCTATTTAACATCTTTGTAGGAGACATGGACAGTGGGACAGAGTGCACCCTCAGCAAATTTGCCGATGACACCAAGCTGGGTGGCACAGTTGACACGCTGGAAGGAAGGGATGCCATC
>VXBJ01006696.1:6594-39193 GCA_013400055.1 Nycticryphes semicollaris | reverse complement strand
AGACCTTAGAGCAGCCTTCCAGTGTCTGAAAGGAGCTCCAGGAGAGCTGGGAAGGGACTCTTTGTCAGGGAGGTGGAGTGACAGGACAAGGGGTAACGGCTTTAAATTGGAAGAGAGGAGATTGAGATGAGATACCAGAAAGAAATTCTTCACTGTGAGAGTGGTGAGGCACTGGAACAGGTTGCCTGGAGTAGTTGTGCATGTCCCATCCCTGGGACATTAAAAAATCCCAAATGACATTATCTGCTCTCGGAAAGCACCATCGCAGCCATCCTCAGTGTCCCTGGGACAGCTGGGCATTAAGATGCCCCATGGCCCACGGGGGATGGACACAGGGAGGGGGAACAATGTCCTCAGGGGGCGAGGAGTCCAGGGGGGGCTGGAAAGCCTGTGCTGCAGGGCCAGCTCTCCTGCCACCTCACCATCCCCAGGACAGCCCCACGTGGCCCTTGGGATGCTCACTTAGGTGGCTGAGTGATGTTGGGTGAGTGCTCAGGACCCAGGTGACTTGAAGGTGCTGCCCTGTAGGGTGGCACAGTGGAAGCAGGACCAGAGAGCGATGGCGTGTCTGCGTTTAGGGACCTCGGTGACGCTGATGGGATTTTGGGGCAAGGACATGGATGGGAGAGTAGAGGTGGTTCTTTGTGGGGGTGGTTGGAGCATTTTAAAATGATGCTTAATCACTGTTCTTCTGTCCACATCTGTGATTCTAAACCCAAATTGACCACCCCACTTTCCAAATGAAAGTGTTGGTGCTGGGGGTTCAGCCTGGAGAAGAGAAGGCTCCAGAGATATCTTATGGCCTTTCAGTCCCTAAAGGGGCTCCAGGAGAGATGAGAGAGGGGAGCCCTAGGAGGAGGGGGAAGGATTTGACCCTGAAAGTGGGGAGGTGGAGCTGGGAACTGGGGAAGAGCTTCTTTGGTGTGAGGGTGGTAAGAGCCTGGCCCAGGTTGCCCCGAGAAGCTGTGGCTGCCCCATCCCTGGAGGGGTTCAAGGCCAGGTTGGAGGGGGCTTGGAGCAACATGATCGATTTGAAGATGTCCTTGCTCAGGGCAGGACTAGATGGCCTTTAATTGTCCCTTCGCACCCAAACTATTCCATGAATATATGGAATGTCTTCTAGAAACCCAAACTGACCACCCCACTTTCCAAGTGAAAGCTCCAGGCATCTACTTAGATTTGGGGTTTTTGTATTCATTTTTTTTTTTTGCAGTAGTTAAAACATGATAAGGCAGAGAGAGAAAAAAAATGATTTTTAAAACATGCTCTTACTCTTCCAGATTTCAAGTTATCCTCACTGTGACACAATAATTTTCCAACACTACTTTTCGGTTATATTTAGAAGTGCATTTTCTGTTCCTTCCCTCTCCTTTCTGTGGAACAATTGTGCAACTTGCTTTTTTTCTTAATATAATACCGTATTAAAATTAGCTGCAAGACTAAAAAGGCTTCTCTGTGTAGGAAGGCAGCTACCTTCCTTCCCAGCGCTTCCCCTGGATCTTCCACTGGGATTCTGGTCCCGTTCCCCGCCGGTTGGCGGGGTGTTTGCTGGGGTGTGGGGCTGTGTTTTTCCCTGCCTGATGGTGCTCTGCTCTCCCCAGCAGTGAGCATGCAGAGTCCAGAGGGTGGTTCAGACTCAGCAGCTTCTGTGGCCCTTCACGCTTCTGCCCAGGCTCCCGTAGTGCAGCCCGTGCCAGCGTCGCAGCAGGTAACGTATGCGCAGCTGGGAATGCCGTTTCCATGGAGAAGAGACCTCTTTTCTTGGCAGGTGTATTTTAATCCAGGGTTTTGTATATGGGGGAGAGGATTGTTAATCAGCTCGTTAAGGTAGCGGGGAGAACCTGTTGCTGGAGATTGTCTTGATCAAGGCCATAGATGTATCGTGTTCTCCCTACAAAGAGGTAAGCTTTAAAACAGGAGATTTAAATTTTAACTTAACCAAGGAAGTAATTTCATGCCAGTTTTGGTGTTTGCTTCAGTGTAATATCCTGTTGTCACTATTTGGTTTGTCAATAAAAGTAGGAGGAAATGGAAATGTCCTTAAAGGCATCTCTGCAAATCAGGTACTGAGCTCTACAGAGGAGGGGGGGGGAGTGCTAATGGAGAGGACTCTTCCTTTGGTAGGTGGATCCTCACATTTCAAATTGGGGAGGAGGGATTCATGATTCATGTACATGAATATGATGTGCTTGGGAAGTCTCCTGACAGGACAGAGATGATCACTTCAGCTGCTGAATGAAAACTACCCAGTGCAAAACGGGAAGGGTTAAGTAGAACTGGATGCTTTTTATGCCATTTGGGGAACTACCAAAAGAAGTTTCTGTCACAGGAAGCTGGAGGGATAAGAGGATGGGTGGGTGTAACTTAGCTACGCCCTTCTCTGATTCCCAAGTGAGCAGAAGTAGCTGCCATCGGAGGCTGATGAGAAGGAACAATTGAAAATTGTGAATTAGTAGGAACATTCGATTCACCGGGAGACTCGGACATCCCCAGCGTGTGCTTCTGTGCATAGTTGGCCAGCTCGTGGTCATCTTCCAGCCTTCCCATCTTCCATTGCTCTGGGGGACGTTTCTTGTTCGTGTTGGAATGATGTGGGTGTCGCTGATCAATTGGGAGCATAAGTCATTAGTGGGAATTTGACTGTGACAACACTTTAAAGAGGTTCAGAAAACCCATCGGCTTTGGATTATGAAATTACTCGTCCAGCCTTTGACAGTGCTGTCATCATGACATGGAATATCGAGTGGAACTCCATGGATTAAGGAAGACCCAGAGGACAGTGGAATATTGCTGAAGAGGAGGAGCATCCAGAGCCTTCCTTTCTCACCACCAGCACAAGGGAAACACGAGGAATGAACTACTGGCAGCATGAGTGGTGTGAGGAGGAAGCCTTTGGTGGTGTTGACCACTGGTCTACCTTCCAGTGTGAGCAAAGGCTGTATGAACAGGATGGCCTCATCTTACAGGTTGGGGATGGTTAATATTTTTGGGTTGGAAGGCAGTGGGAGCGACCGGACAGGCAGTGAGAAATTCCACAATTAGCTGAGCCCGAGGGCAGCTGTGCTGATGGAGATGTGTCACTTGGTAAATGCAACGACAGGAAACGGGTGAAAAACAGGAGGAAGGAACGCATCTTTCTGAGCCTTTGATGTAGGTGGCATTGCCAAGGCCTGGCTTGAACAAGGGCTTTTTAATGTTCCGGTCGTCGTGCACTGGTTGCAGCCTCTGTTGGAGAGGAAAGGGACAAAGTGATGGCTGGTGTAAATGTCTGTGCCCTTATCTCAGCAGCAGGATCTCCAGTGTGTCAAGACTGAAGGTCACCTGGGGACTGGTGTAGAGGCTGCCTAGAAATCCGGGCTATTATCAAATTCTGATGATTCTGCTAGAACAGAATTTCTGGCTGGTTACAAAGAGCATGTTGGGAGGGTGTGAGAGGGCTAAAAATCATAAATATGTATGAAGTGGCTGGTCATTGGCAAGGGATTCACATTTTGCAGTTTTTGTTCTGTTGGCCCAATCTACTGGGTATTTGTAAAGCCTCAAGCCACAGAGGGTGACTGTCTCCTCGGAGAAGGTCTTCATCAGTTAAAAGGCCATACTGATGTTTGGCTTGAATATCTCCTTCCTTCTTCTCATGCTGGTATCCCAGGCTCTGTTCCCACAGGCCTCGCTGAATAAAGGATTTATCCATCCTCAAACTGAATCCCAAGTGTAACACAAAGAGCAGGGGACGCTGGAAGTGACAGGGGAGAGGGAGAGAACAGAGTTGACCACCGTAAGGCAAGACAAAGCATTTCTGTGCCCTTGGTGGCGCAGAACCATCTGAGCTTTGATGCTGGTAGAACCTGTAATGGCTGTGGTGCCTTGGAGAGAGCGATTTGATGTAGCAGGAGGCAGAGTGTGGTTTAGTGTAACAGCCGTCAAGGAAGAAACTTTGCAGCCGTAGAAGGAAAATGCAAATGTGAGGATCGGGTCTTGTTTAGCTGTGACAGATCCTCACTTTGAGCTCCTCTCATCAATCAAATGTTTGCTGTTAATACCTCGTGTGGAGACTTAAAAGATGATCCGTGTCAGAAAGCGTGGATCTGGTTTTTCCCAGGTTCAGGGTTCTGAGTTCAGGCTGGTGTCCGGTGCAGGTAACACTGGAAGGACAGGGACCACAGGGACACTAAGTAAGGGTACTGCTGCCTCAGGAGCTCTTGCTTTCCATGAAATGGGAAGATTTCCATGAAATGGGAGGCTTTCCATGAAAGTTTAAAGAGAATCCTAACTCACCTGTGTTGCAGACTAAAAGTTTGTTGCTGTTTCTTCTTCTTTCAGAGGGTTTTGGTCCAGGCAGCAGGTTCCGCTCCCAAAGGAGCGCAGATGCAGCAGATCTCTGTGCCCAGAGTTCAGCAGGTTCCACAACAGGTAATGAATGTCTCCAGGTTGAGACACCACACGGGGACCCTCATGGCAACAGGACGCCACCTCCCACATGGCATTTGATACCTGCTTAGAAAAATTGTAATTAGGGAGTTGTGTGCAACTAGAGAACTGGAGATCACCGAGAGAGCAGCTGTCTCCATCTCTCTTCCTTTCTACAACTGATGGCAAAAGCAATTCTCAAGATACTTGAAGTTCAGCAAGAACCTTTCCAGTCACAGTTGCCTTTCATACATTTGAAGATTTGCTGGATGCTTTTCGTTGCCATTTAAAAGCAGTCCTCCTCGCTAAAGATTTTTTTAGAGGCACAGTGTTTGGGTTTTGTTTTTCTTTAATTACACAAATAAATGTACTGACTGCTTGTAGCTTCAGAGAAAGGTTAGGTGACAGAGAGCCATGCAAGTGTTTTTATTTATCTGAACTTTGCCTTTTGCAGTCCTTGTTTCCTAAGAAACCAGACATATGTGGTGCTGCTTCATATGAGTCTGACTCTCTTGACTTGGTTGCTCAGTTTCAGAAAAAAAAAAACCCCACCAACTTGACAGAGGGCAAGTACATCCCTCCCAGGGCAAGGAAAAAAAAGGGGCTGGGGTGCAGAGGGATGCTGCCAACCTCCTCTCTGAAGGACAGGCTACAGTGTGATCTCACCCTTATTAGTCAGCAGAGAACCAACCGTGAGATGTGTGTGCAAAGGAAACCCAGCTCCATTGTTTCCACTGCTCATGGAGCAGCTACTTATTTATTTATTTTAATACGACCTTTTAAAATAAAGAAGTCCTTTGGGATTCCTAAGCATGTGAGGCTTTTTTTTCCTCTTCTCTTCTCTTCTCTTCTCTTCTCTTCTCTTCTCTTCTCTTCTCTTCTCTTCTCTTCTCTTCTCTTCTCTTCTCTTCTCTCTTCTCTTCTCTTCTCTTCTCTTCTCTTCTCTTCTCTTCTCTTCTCTTCTCTTCTCTTCTCTTCTCTTTTCTCTCTTCCTCTTCTTCTCCTCTCCCTCTCCTCTTCCTCTCCTCTTCTCTTTTTTCTTTTAAAAAGAAAGGCTAAATGTCCATGGTAAGGTTGGAAGTTGTTTAAGGACGTAATACGCAATATCTCCTGCTGTTCCTTGGCAATAACATACCTATAACTCGAGTTTATGCTGCTCGTTCCAGGTGCAAGCTGTGCAGCACGTATACCCATCCCAGGTCCAGTATGTGGAAGGAGGAGAAGCTGTTTATACCAATGGAACCATGTAAGAGTCTCTCGTTGGCTGGAGTAGAGCCCTGTTCCCTTCCCAGCTGGGCTGAGCCCTTGGGTTCTCCCTGGCTCCTTCCACCCATGCACTGCTGCTGGCACTGCCTGCTGTTAAAGGGAGGAAGAGGACAAACAGCCCTTTCCCATGCTCCATTGTGTGCACTGGGGTAGTTTCAGCCAGACTCCACCCTTGGAGGAGGTGTTTTCCCCATGGAGGGGCTGTTCTCCAGGGAATCTTGCTCCATAAATGGCCCAGTGTTTTCTTCTGCCCATTGTGTGGTTGGGGTGGGGTGGCTTTAGCAACCAGAGAGTAACTGGTAGAGGAAGAAGAGGGGGTTTGTAAGGTTTTCTCTTCCTCCCTCTCTGCTGTACCCCCTGCTTTGAGCATCCCCTGCTGCCCTCCAGGATGCTCTCAGCCTTCTCCACTGAGGTTGCTCCCATGGCTGCAGAGCAGCTCCAAGGCTCTGCTCTGGCTGTGGGCCTTTGCTCTGGGGCAATCACAGGACTGATGAACATTGTCACAATTAACATGGTGACTCTTTACAGCACGGGGTTCAATTGCAATTGAGCAAAGGGGTCATTCAGCCTGGAGAAAAGAAGGCTCTGGGGAGACCTTACAGCAGCCTTCCAGTAGCTGAAGGGGGCTACAGGAGGGATGGGGAGGGACTGTTTGCAAGGACATGTAGCCATAGGATGAGAGACAATGGTTTGAAACTAGAGCAGGGCAGATTTGGATTAGACATTAAGAAGTTCTTTACAATGAGGGTGGTGAGACACTGGCCCAGGTTGCCCAGAGAGGTGATGGAGGCCCCATCCCTGGAGATATTCAAGGTCAGACTTGATGAGGTTCTGAGCAATCTGATCTAAAGATGTCCCTGCTTACTGCAGGGAGGTTGGACTAGATGGCCCTTAAGAGCCCTTCCCAACCCAACACATTCTGTGATTCTGTGAAATCCCACCAAGAATTGTTTTTTTAAGAAGGTGGTCCAGATTGTGGGAACTGTTGCCCATGAGATCATGTCTGCAGGCTCCTCCCCACCTCCTGACCCTCTTGTTCCTTTGACAGACGAGCCACCTACTCCTACAACACCGAAGCTCAGATTTACGCCCCCAGCAGCGCAGCATCCTACTTCGAACCGCAGGGAGGTGGAGCTCAGGTGACTACAGCGGCATCCTCTCCTACAGCCATTCCCTCTCACAACATGGTGGGCATCACCATGGACATTGGGGGAAGTCCGATTCTCTCCGGCTCGGGAGCCTATCTCATTCATGGGGGGATGGAAAACACTAGACATTCCTTGTCACATACTTCACGCTCCTCTCCAGCAACGGTATGTAGCCCTGCAGATATTGCAGCTCGGGGGCCAGGAATTATTCCAAGGGAACTGAAAAACCTTCAGAAAATAAGACTTGCTGTCATTATCACTGTGTATATGTCTGTATAACGTGGGTGCAAGTGCAAGGGAGAGAATGGACACTGGTGTACTACAGATATTTTTTGATGGGGGTTTGGAATGTCTCTCTTGGTGGTGGGCAGAGCCTTGTCAGACTTTCTGAGCAGATCGCTGAAATTGTGCAGCATGGAGATAAGAGAACCTCCTCAGGGGGGGTGGGATTTTTTCCCCCCAGGCAAAGTGTTTTGGCTTTCCAATTGAAAAGAAATTCTAATTAGTATAACATCTGAACACAAGGCTCGGCTTACCTAAAACACAGAAATGTATAAAGATATTTTTAATTACGGAGAGACCTGGAAAATCCATTATTAACACAGTAGATAATTAGTACGTAAAGTATGTCAGGCTGATCATGCCAAATGCACAGCGATCGAGAAATCTTGGAATGTATCTCCTACACCATTGTGTATTCTGTCCATGCCATGTGTTATGAAAAATGTATTTTAGGGATAATACTTATCAACTAGAAACGTTTGAGAGCTCTGATTGTTTTTAACCATGTCCCTCCAAGTGTCAAGCGAGGTGCCAGGGTGCTGGAAGCACAGCTGTACAGCTGTGTGGGACTCGGGGCTGGGGGTGAGGGTACCCAAACCCTCCTTTCTGCAGCCAGAAGCTCCCAGGGCTTTTCTCTGGGAATCTCCCCGGCTCAAGAGCGGCTGCTGCCAGGAGTGGGTTGGAGCTCGTTTTCTGGGACACCGCTCACCTTCCCTCCCAGACTGACTTATGCGTGTTTATACGTTTGTATGTAAACATCATCACAAATGTAGGTGTAATTCAGCCCATGTGGCCAGATTTGAAAACGTGAACAGCACTACCCAGGGAGAAAAACAGAAGCCAATTGCTACTGAGGGCTCTTGAAAAATCTGGCTGCTTTGGTTGTACTTTCTTTTCCCCCTGAGTTTCAGAATATAGACTTGGTGTTTTTTGAATCTTTGTGCCGTGAAAGATTGCCTTTGATCCTGGAGTAAACGTGCTCTGCCTTGGGTAGAAGTAGGGGATAAGTCTTGAGTTGGGTGGCAGAGAAAAGGACAGATGCATCTGAATTAGCTGGGGGTTGTTTCTTGGGTGAGAATTGTGTGTGTGTTTGTATTTTACCTACTCGTGGTTAAAAACCGGTGTTGGACCATCTTCTGGTTATTGCTCAGGCTTGTTATGTTGAAGGAGGCAGCTGCTGGTCTTGTCACCTGCGTGAGATGCACCTCACAAAGCTACACAATGTAACACTTGGGGTTTGGGGTTTGGGGTGGGTTTTTTTTGCTTGTTTCTTTACAAATTTCCATGGTGTAAAAAGCCCAAGTAGAATATGTGTCAACAGAAATGCCCCGTGAAGAGATTTAGTTTGTAACTGTCTGTCTATCACATCAGACAGAGCTGTTCAGCAAAAAAAAATATAATAATAAAAAAAAGAATTTAGGAAGTGACCTTTCTGAAAATGCCTCTGAAATAAATTCCTTCTGTTGCCTGTAGGGATGAACTTTCTGAAGGTATTTTAACACAAACTGTCTGTGGCTGTTGTGGAGGGGCTCGAGGGTGAAATAGCGGGTGGAGGACAGGATAAGGATGTGTCCATGTGTGGCTTCCAGTTCTTTCAGCACAGACCAGAGTCAGAGGGGGATAGAGCAGAGCCATAACTGCTTAATAATGGGTGGATGGACAGTAGAAAGGAAAGCAATGACTGAATGAAATCCATGGGTAGGAGCATCATTTTTTGCTGTGATTTCTTGCTTGGAGAATAGGAAAGACTGGTGCTGCAGAGGCCAGAGAGGCTGTAGTCTTGGCAAAACATATTTAGGGGAAGATAAAGAGCTCTGGTGAAAGAGAAGCACAGCTCCTGCAGAGGCAGCCAAGGAAGGGTTTGCGTGTGGTTTGAGGATGTAGTGTGGAGGGGATGGATGGATGGATGGATGGATGGATGGATGGATGGATGGATGTCAAAGTGGCCAGCAAAGCAAAGGCTTGGCAATGAGAAAGGGGTTGGAAGGTGTTGAGTGCTTCAGGCAGAGCTGCTCTGAGACCTCAAAAGCAGAGAGAACATCATCAGACAAGACGGGGAACAAGGTAGTGCTTCAGAGTTAGCAGTGGTGCAACTTGGAGGTTGAGGGATGTTTGGTAAAGACTCTGTACACTAAAATAAAATCTCCAAATATTTAAAGAAATCCATCTTCCATATCTACTGGAGTAATGGTGTTCAGCTCCATTCACAGGGCTAAACCAGCACATGACTCAGTGCCGTTTGATGTCTGTGCCGTGGAGCACTATTAATCTTCATTTAAATTAAGATACACCAAGAGAGGAAATCCTGGAAGACCTCCCATAATTGGGTCCTCAGAGCTCCTTGCCTTTGTGCAGGACTAGTTAAGAGCTTTTAGTCTTTCCTCTGCAGTATTGGGGTTTTTTTTCCTGTAGATTTCGTACGGGACACTTACCAAAGTGCCGAAAGGGCAGGCGGTGTTTCTGTGCTTGTGTAAGTGTTGCTCAAGGGACACCGCGCTGCTCCTTGAACAAGAGGAAGGAAACGGTGTCTCCCTCGAACACTGACTCATTTCCTGAAGGCTGCCTCAGCAATCAGCCTCTGGTTCCCCCGATACATCACGGTGTGACAGTTTCCTCAAAAAGCACGGATGCGTGGTCTTAGAGTGACCCTTTTTTTCTTTTCAATTCACTGAGAAGTGGTGGCACTTTTGGATGGAGACCAAGGGACGTGCCATAGGGGTGCTTGGGGAGAGAGCATCGCGTTCAGACATGGGATGTTACTTCAGGACTTAGGTGTGATTTGTTCTGTTCTATCACCTTCCCGACAGAGCTGGGTTTTGTAAATGGCTGGGTTTATCTCTACCATTATCTTCACCACACTGTGAGTCAGTGCAAACTGGAGTAGGGGGAGCAAACCAGTATGTGACAAGGCCGCTGACGAGATCATTGTGCAGATTCGATGCTTCGTGCGTGTGCCTGCAGAGGAGGGCAGGACCCTGCTCTTAAATGAGGACAGATGCTAGAGATAGCAGCAAGTTTTGCTGACTGATGTGTGCCTTCTTGTCCTGCCTGCATCAAGAGGTGCTGCAAAGCCCCAAGAGGGCTTTGGGAACATCTACTGGGGAGAAAGAGCAGGTTCTGCTCCTGCCAGTCCCTTAGCGTGGGATGGTTTTTTGGTTTGGGGTATATTTTTTTTTCCCTTCCTCATTTGCAAAAAGCTTGTGCTGAGGAACATTAGAACTCTGGGTCCAGCAGGCATTCATTGAGCAGTTGGTCATAGATTGTCAAGGGAGGCCCAGAGCAGGAAGGAGAAGACAGGAAGGGTCCAGGAGAGGGTCCGGGCACAAGGCAGGAGCCGTGGTTGGGCTGAGTGTGATAGAGAAGCCATTCAGAGGAAAGGAAGGGCACGGTTCAGGGGACCATGGCTCTGCCTGTAGGAGCTCTGAGGTGAGCACAGGTAGCACTCAGCTGTGCCAGCCTGTCTCGGTGGGAAGAAGGTCACCTCATTGAAACCTCTCCTCTTCCTTCAGGGTCCCTTTGCAGTGCCCTTCAGTAGCAAAGAGGTCTTTGATAAGAGCTTATTCCAGCTTGTGCACTCGGTGTGTCTGCATTCCTTGTGCCCTTGTTTTATCCAGTTGCCACTGGGGGTTTTGTCAAAAATTTAAGAAATAATAATAACCAAAGTCATTACTTCCAGTTTTCCTTGAAAGGTCTGGGTAAAATGAATTAGTGAAAAGTGTGGCCAGTAGGTGAGGGAGGTCATTCTCCCCCTTCTGCTCTGCACTGGTGAGGCCACAACTGAAATACTGTATCCAGTACTGGGCTCCCCAGTTCAAGAGAGACTGGGAACTGCTGGAGAGAGTCCAGTGTAGGGCAACAAAGATGCTGGAGGGATTGGAGCATCTCTGTGATGAGGAAAGGCTGAGAGAGCTGGGACTCTTTAGCCTGGAGAAGAGAAGGCGGAGGGTAGACCTTATGAATGCTTCCAAGTATCTGAAGGGTGGGTTGAAGGAGGATGGAGCTGGACTCTTCTCAGTGGTTCCCAGTGACAGGACAAGGGGCAAAGGGCATCATCTGGAACACGGGAAGTTCAATTCAAAGATGAGGAAAAACTTGTTTGGGGTGAGGGTGTCAGAGCCCTGGCAGAGGCTGCCCAGGGTGAGCGTGGAGTCCCCTTCTCTGGAGACCTTCAAGCCCCACCTGGATGCAGCCCTGAGTGATGTGCTCTGGGCAACCCTGCTGTAGCAGGGGAGTGGGACTGGATCAGCTCTAGAGGTCCCTTCCAACTTTGAAATTCCGTGAAATGCACCATCCCTGTAGCAGATCTTTAACCTGCTGCAGTGTCTGGTGGTGCTTTGGTCTAGATGTGAAGGGGAAAGGAGAAGGGAAACTCCTTCTCTTTTCTGTATCTGGGCAATGGGTACGGTGGAAGATCACAACTCCCCCTGGTCTCACTCTTTGCCCCCAGTAGGGATTCTCACTGCGGTGTCACCTGCATGCCATGCGATAACGTCCCTGCAGCTTCATCCCATAAGGACTGTGCCTCATCTGTTTGCCTCTTTTTCACAAGCTTGATATAAAGCATTCATCATTCAGATATTAATAAAGAAATAATAATCCTGGCTGTTGCTAACTATCTGATTTCCTTTCTTTTTCTTTTTTTTTTTTCCTTTTTTTTTTTTTTCCCTGTGCACATTTTCTTTAGCTTGAAATGGCGATTGAAAACCTACAAAAAAGTGAAGGGATTACATCACACAAAAGCAGTTTGCTCAACAGCCATGTAAGTTACAATCGGAATTTACAACCTCTTTCCTGCTTTGGTAGGAGCGTTATTTCTCACCCTTTGGTGTATTCAACAGCACGAGCTGCTCAAAGCAGCCTGGGATTCGCTGCTCTGCCCAAAGCAGCCCATTCCCAAGAAACAAGAATCTGCAAAAAAAGCCACGATGTTAACGTTGGGTTGTGAGATGCTCTGAATTCTGTTAACTGCCTCTCCCCTGTGTTTATTTTTCACCTGCCTTGCGATGGAAATTGCTGGCAATTAGATAAACACGTTTGAGGAAGCTCTTTGCTTTCCCTGCCTTTGAAAGATGGCTGGAAAATAACTTGCAATTCAACAGTAATAACTCGGAGTGAATCATGGCAGATGTCCCTTAGACAGTGTGAACCAAAACCTGCTCCTGCAAATGCCTTGATTGCCTCTCTCTGTGCCTCGGGAAGACGTTGCTGTTCCAGCACTGTGCTAAACCCATTTGCTAGACCCTCGCTCTCCTCACTTTGCCAACAAATTCCCTGCTTTGTGTCGAGTTCCCACTCTTCTACTGGGCCTCCTGCACCGTGGTCTGTGGCTCCCATGCGGTACCGCTTGACGGTGAGCACACGCTTGGGGTGAGATTTGAAGGGTCTCATTCAACCTCTGTTGTTGTTCTTGCCTTGACTTCGTCGCGGTTTGGATTAGGCTGAAGCACGTCCTGCGCTGATAAATCACAGTGCACAAAAGTGAGGCTTCCTTATCCCAACAGATTTCCTTTTGCTTTGTGTTTGGGGGCAGATCTGTTGTCACTCTTGGGTCCTGCAACAACAACAAAAAACCCCCAAACTTTGCCCTTTTCACCTTAGGGAAATAGCCTGAGAACATGAAAAGAGCATTAAATCTAACACTCTGATTCTCTTAAGCTGGTGTGGAACACCCAGCCAGTGCTCCTGGCTGAGCTCAATCCTTATTTCAGCCTCTGGAAATGGAATGTTCCTTCTTGTAAGTTGGGAATAACCAAACCTGCAGGATCAGGCTGGTAGTTCCTGTTCTGAGCATCTCAGTGCATCCGTCCTGTCCCGTGCTGTGCCCCGGCTGCCACGCGCAGCTTTCTCTAAGGATGCTGTCACTCTGCAGAGTTTTTCGTGTTCGTCCCAGCACCGGGGGGACAGAACGGAGCAGGACAGGGTGGGTCGTGGTGAAAAAAGGCAGGAAAAGGGCAGAGGAAAGAAAGCGAAGGGAGAACAGAGATTTCATTCGGCCGCAGGTTGTGCAGGATGGAGCTGGGGCCCGATCCAGCTTCTGATCAGATCTCCCTTATACTTGTCGTGCAGGATAGAAGAACATAACGTCTCTCTTAGGCCATGGGTCATAGTTTGGCACAAGGCTTAAGTTCTCCTACAAATTCTAAAGCAAATAAACCACTTGCTGAGCATGTGTGCACACATCAGCTCTCTGCTGAGGATGGCAATCCAGACAAGCAACGTGCTACTGCCTGGGGCAGCTCCAGGGCTGGGCAGTTCCCTCTGCCAAGGGGCAGAGCCTGAGCCAAGAAAACCCACGAGGCCTCTGCTGCCCTGTGTGCCTCCAGTGTCCTTGCTCTGCCTTCTCGGAGCACGGAGCCGTGTCTGTGGACAAAAGGGACAACGAGGAGGCAATAGTCCCAGTAGTGCCCATAGGAAACATAGCACGTGGCAGAACCAGATCAGGGAATTTGTTTTTCAGAGCTGGAGGAAAGTGTATGCCGTGTCCTGGGGAGGCTGTGCAGCCTCGGCCAAGACTCAGCTGAATGTCCCATTCCACTGGAGTGACAGGCCTGGCCTCCCTTGGAAGGGAGCCCTGTCCTGAGCAGGAGGCTGGACTGGAGTCACAGAGTCATCACGTGTGGCCTCAAGTTGCACCAGGGGAAGTTTAAGATGGATACTTGGAAAAGTTTTGACACTAAAAGGGTTATTGAGCATTGGAAGAAGCTGCCCAGGGTAGTGGTTGAGTTGCTATCCCTGGAGGTATTTAAAGGAGAGGCAGACATAGTGCTTGGAGATGTGGTTTAGTGATGGTTTTTGTCAGTGTTGGCTTGATGGTTGGACTCAGTGATCTGAAAGGTCCCTTCCAACCTGGGTGATTGTGTCATTCTAAATGATTTGGGTGGGAAGGGAACTTCAAAGCCCATCTAGTCCAACCCCCCTGCCACAAGCAGGGACATCTTCATCTAAATCAGGTCCAGCCAAGCCTTGAGTGTATTCCAGGGATGGAACATCCACCACCTGGAGACTGGGGACTGCCAGAGGTGCTCCCAATCACAATGCTCCCACCTCTTTAAGTTAAAAAAAAACAAAGCAAAACCACTCAAAAACCCAAACAGAACCTCTCCCAAATGATGTGTGACTGACACACGATATTGTCAGGCTTGTGTATGAGAACCAGAAATTGAAGCAAGTGACGACTGTGATTTGTCAAGGCTGAAAGCAAAACATGAGCTTGAAGGAACCTAGTGACCACGGAAATTGTTAGGTAACGCTAATTGCGCCATTACTTGTGACTTAATTGCTTTTAGCCTTAATGTTGCAGAGTTTTTCACTTGATGGAACATCTCTGGGTGTTCCATCGCTTCTTTTGAACCTCCCATTTGGCAAATCTGTTCATTGTTGGGAGGATGGTTTGTTTTGTTGCCGTCAGCAGATGTTTCACACCAGAAATCTTCAGTTGGTTGGTTTGTTTTTTTTTTTAAAAAAGGGAAAACTAAAGGTATCTCAGTCAACAGGGAATTTTTTACATCATGCCGTTTAAGGAAAGTCAGTGTGAACTGGAGCCACGCTTGATAATTGAGCCTCAAAAAACCTCTCTGAGAGGTTATTTCTCCAGAGAGCCTGGGTATTTTGCTGGTTCTGAGACAGTATGTATTTTGATTGAGGCCATTTAGGAAATGCCCCTGTCAGCTCAAAGTATCAGAGCGGGAGGGAATGGCTAGAAGTACAAACTTTGGGAAGCAAAATGTGGGAGTCCAGCATTGCCTACACAGGTAGATCTGAACTTCTGCCACATTCATAGAACATACTTGTGTAAAAGTGACCATCTAAAGAAGGGATGCTCCTTTCTCCTCCTCTTCTGCCAATTTTAACCTGATTCCACTTCCAGCTGCAACAGAGCTTTGTCCCAATTCAGGTTTTGGCTGCGCTCTACTGACCAGGACAGCTTTTGAATGAGGCTTGAAGGCCCTGGTGCTCTCCATCAACATGGCAGCCTATAGCTGGATGGGGTCGCGTCTCTGGGTGCCCAGCACCCTTGCTATCTGAAAGTTGGTGCTGAGGTTGAACCCAGGGCAGCATCAGGCTGAGTGTCTGGCATCTCTTTGCGCCGAAAAGCCTTTGTTTGAGAGCAAATTTGGATATGAAAACTCGAGTGATGTAGTGGGGAACTGGGACCCCAAAGTTTCTCCCAGAGAAAACGGTAGAAAAGAGCCAGGTGCTGGAGTACGAGTGGAGAGGACTTAAGCGTAGACATCCGTGTGCATGGTTCGGTCCTGCTGATTTCTAGACTAAGTTTGTGCTTAATTACCGTATGTGGCTGCCCTGATTGTTGTGAGGAGATGATGTGGCTGATACTTTGGCATCCATAACCTGAGCATGTTTTGCCCCTGCCCTGCTGCGAGCGCAGCAGCTCCTAGTGGAGCTGAACCTCCTGCACACACATGGACGGAGCAGGAAGGGTTAAAAAACGTTAATCCCAAAACTCCCTAACGACAATGAAAGGGTTTTTACCGAAACTATTGATTTTAGTCCATTTGTACCTCCAGTTCCTTCAAAAATTGAACGTAACACTTAAGTTATTGATGCTGAAGTCATTTGGCCAATTAAAGGAGAAGGGGGTTTTTTGTCTTTCTGCCTTTTAATTCCAGCACTGACATTGTGTGCCGGGGCCTGCCCTTCCACGTGGGCAGGGTATAAAGAATCTGTACCTAATTGCAAGCTTTAATCAACAAAAATGTTGCAAGAAGTTCAGCCATTTCGTTCTGACAAATGGATGGAACCCCTCAGATTTTTAAGGTTGCTTTGGTAACCGTTAATTTTATTGTTAAGGAAACGGTTGCAGATGTGTCAGTCTTCATATTAATAAACTCTTTATATAAATAATATATATATATAATAAATATAAAGCCTATATTTGGGGCTCCTAAAATTTATTCCTCCGAGGCAGTGTCTTAACTTTTCCATCCTTAAAGAGCCAGCCTCACATCAAACACAGACTAGGTTTTTGCTGCAGATTTATTGTCACAGATCAAACCAAACAGCCAGTAGAAAGAAAGTTCCTAACAGCTTTATTCTTGGAAGCCACGAGTTCTCACAGCTTCGTTTTGGCTCTGCAGGAATTCATCCGAATGCGAGGTGGAGACTGGGGTGGCAGGAGGACTGTGGCCTAATGCTTTTGCAAAATCTTGCAGCATTTTTATTGGGGTGTTACCTTTGGGGGGCTCCTTTTACCTGTGTAAAAATGCAGCCGGCATAAGTTATATAAATTAATTCAGATAATTTAAGTACCCAGCATTAAGGTTTAATGAGCTCTTAATGTCAGATGGGCTCTCCTGGCCTTGACACTGTTTGACACAGCCCATCCCAGCTCTCTTTAGACTTTCACGTGTTCTTTTATTTATTTTGTGCTTTCCATACCTAAAGCTCCAGTGGTTGTTGGACAACTACGAGACGGCGGAAGGCGTCAGCCTTCCCAGGAGCTCTCTCTACAACCATTACCTGCGGCACTGCCAGGAGCACAAACTGGATCCGGTGAACGCCGCTTCCTTCGGCAAACTGATCCGCTCGGTGTTCATGGGGCTGAGGACTCGCCGCTTGGGAACCAGGTTGGTATGAATTCCGTGTTTAAATAGGAAAATAAAAAAGTCTTACAACTTCTCTCCCGTGTACGGAGAACCTACCAAGCATCGTTTAGCAGGCGCAGGTCTGTCTTCTGAGATCTACAGAAGCAACCAAGCGTGGTGCTGTGGGAAAAACAAGAATTGCTCTTCTGAGGCCCAGAAGTAATTTCCGTGTGTTGCGAGGCAAAGCTTGCTCTCTCGCCGTCCGTGAATCAGCGGTGCGAGAGGCTCCACAATACAGTTAATTTCAGCCACGCTCCAGGTCTCTGCTGGCAGCGCCTCTTCCAGCCACTCGGTGGAATTTGGTCTGAGTCCATTTCCTAAGGAGCCTAAGAGTACTTTAATTGAACCTAGGTTTCTAATCGTTCCGTTACTGTCTCAGAAAGGTAAAATAACTCGTCTTTGCGATTACTGCCCTGAGCTGCAGAGCTCAAAATTCTGGTGCAGTGAAACTGTTTCTCCCTTTGGGTCCAGAAAGTTTCTCCATCACAGATGGGAACAGGACCTGTGCCCATGTCTTTGGTGCAGAGCAGCTCTGCAGGTGTCAGTGGCTGGTTTCTTCAGTCCCCGAAGCAGCAGGCTGAATCTTGTGACAGATATTTTTTTGGGTTTTGTTTTTTCTTTCTTTTAAAACATCAAAGAGCCATATGAAGTCACAACAAAAGCATAACATAAACTACACTTGCTGTAATTGCATATGTGTCCTTCAAAGCAGCACCCAGAGTCTCTGCACACCTTGCACAGCTGAGTTTGTGTTTTATCCCAGCTTCTGTTTTCAAAAAATTAGCTAATACACTAAGGGAACAGTGATTGCTCTGATTGTATATGATTTTATAGTAATAACATTCAAGCTTAAATATTTTGGGCTTCTAAATGAGAACAAACCCAGATGTGTCTGGGGCTTTCCACAGCTGGAATGGAGGGGCAACAGTCATAGGATGAGCAGGGGAGGATTTGGATTTGTGTAGCTTGGTTCAAGTGCAAGAGCTCTGAAATGATTTCTTCAGAGGAGAGAAATTCTTTCATCCAATCAAGGATTAAAGAAAAAAAAAAAAAAAGAAAACAAGCAAAAATCCCACTTGAAATTGCAAATGTGGAGGCTGGGTAATCAATATGGAAATAGCTGTCCACCGTTATTTTCTTATTCATTCGTTTAGATTATCAACGCAGCTGTTGATTAATTTTGTGGGCACTTAAAATGGCTGAAGGCGTGCCTGAAGCGTATCTGATACCTGAGGGACTCAGTGTGTGCAGAGCCCTTTGGTGACAGCGACAGAGACTGACCCATTCCAAGAGAAAATTCCCCCAAGCAGGAGGAAGGGATTAATTCTTTGACGAATATCCCCCTCTTAAATTCCTCTATGTAATTTTCCCATGGTTTTAAGGATGTTAATGGGTTTCAATTCACTGGATTTAAGGTGCCTTCAAGGCCCTGTCATGGTGACACAGCACGTGAAGTTTAAGTGTCCCCAGTAAGGGCTCTGGAGTCCCGGCAGCTGCTCCCTGTCTCCTCTCCTGCTGAGGACTCGGCTCAGCCCTTGTTGGTGACAAACTGGCTAAAGCCAAGTGGGACATTCTGTGGTCATGTAGCCATGGCTGCAAAATTGTCCTTCCCCCTCCCAAAAGCAGGCGCTTTGGGGATTGAAAAATTCCAGATTGGTGGAAAAAGACTTTAACTGACACATCTGTCTGGTGTGAGGGGATGACGTTCTCCTAAAAAGCATCTCTGCCCACCAGTGAAGGAAAAAGAATTGCAGCCTCTTCTTGTTGGCAAAAAGCTTTCTGTTTTTACAAAAAAAAACCCCTACAAAAACGAGTGGCTCCAAGAACAAAGCCACATCAAAGGCTGCTGCCGCTGCTGTGAAAGTGCTGGCAACAGAAAGACATTTTTCTTATCGTAGTTGACAACTCGGTCAGGCTTGTTTTATCCAAGTCTAGATAAAGACGGGAGTTTGTTTTTCTGGGAAAAAAAAAAAACCCCAAATCCTTAAACCCTCCTCCAATGGCAAAAGTGTCCCCTGAGGCCTTTCTGTCATTCTGTTTAACACCACTTTGTACTGTCGCTCTTGTCTCCTCTCCTCCAGTTACCAGGGGTTACTTGGGACAGACCTTGCCGGGTTGTAAATGTGGATGTGGCTGAACTTTGCCACATGTGGTTTTAAATTTTATAAGGGATGGGGGCATTCGTTAGTTCCTGAGTCCAGCCATTCGGATAGCGCTTGGCAGCGGGTGTATTGTCAAAACAAGCCTAAGAGCAAACAGGCAGGGCTACCATGTCCCTTCCATAACTCACCCTGAGCAATTTCAACGCTGGTACTTCCAGGGGAAACTCCAAATATCATTATTACGGGATCCGTCTAAAACCAGAGTCTCCGCTGAACCGTTTGCAGGAGGACACCCAGTACATGGCCATGAGGCAGCAGCCCATCCACCAGAAGCAGAGGTAGGTGCTCCTTGGGCCGGCCGGGAGCAAGGTCCCTTCCCAAAGAACGCTGCAGAGCCTGTCTGGGGACTTGGCTTTTCCTGGGAGCAAAGGGATGTGTTGGTTCAGGTCACACCCCAGAGCTGAGCTGTGGAAGAGGGGGCTGCGAGTCACTGCCCACTCTGAGTAGTGGAAGGGTCCAAACCCAATTCTGGTCGATGCCCCATCCCTGGGAACATCCAAGGCCAGGTGGGATGGGGCTCTGAGCAACCTGGTCTAGTTGAAGGTGGCCCTGCTTACGGCAGGGGGGTGGGACCTTTAAAGGCATCTTTAAAGGTCCCTTCCCACCCAAACTGTTCAATGATTCTATGAAATGGCCTTTATCTGTCCCCTGCTCCATACACGCTGCTGCTCTTCACTGCCTCCCTCTCACCCAGCTCTGTGTGGACCTTGGCCATGGAGTTATTTGGGCCAAATCAGTGTAAAGGACCTGGGGGCTGGTGTTGTGCTTGGGTGGGGTTTGGGGTTTGTTGGGGTTAGGTTTGTTTTTTTTGTTTTTTCCTTTTTATGCATCAGGGCCAGTTAAGTAGTGCTGTGGTTAGTCGTGTGTCTGAGGAATTTTGGATATAAAGCACAATCTGCAAAGGAATTTGGAATTGTCTCCTGGAAGTGTGGACACTTCTGGTTCTTGCTGGGGTGGAGGAGTAGAATAATTTATTTCTTAGGCTTCTAAAGAGAAAGTAAATGCAAAAGCCAGCTCCTAAGACAGCCTGCTCTCTGGCAACCACTCTGCTTCTCATTTTCTTGGGTTTTTCATGTCACCTTGAGGAAACTTCTTAACCCCTTTAATTCTGTCTTGGGGGCTGTTTTTCACGGAATCAAGGATNGTCCCAGCTCTCTCAGCCTTTCCTCAGCACAGAGATGCTCCAATCCCTCCAGCATCTTTGTTGCCCTACACTGGACTCTCTCCAGCAGTTCCCAGTCTCTCTTGAACTGGGGAGCCCAGCACTGGATACAGTATTCCAGTTGTGGCCTCACCAGTGCAGATCAGAAGGGGGAGAATGACCTCCCTCCACCTCCTGGCCACACTCTTTCCCTTCTTCATGCTGCCCAGGATGCCAGTGGCCCTCTCGGCCACAAGGGCACATTGCTGGCTCATGGACAGTTTACTGTCTACCAGGACCCCCAGATCCTTCTCCTCAGAAGTGCTGCCCAGGAGATTTACCCCAAACCTCTCTTGGTGCCTGGGGTGTTTCCTCCCCAGGTGCAGGACCCTACACTTGCCCTTGTTGAACCTCACGAGGGTCTTCTCTGCCCAAAAGAGAGATTCTTTTTCAAAAGGAGAAGTTCCTTCTCGAAAGGAGCTTCCCCATTTTCCCCTTCCAGTTACGTAGTTGATAGAACTGATCAGCCCTCAAAACACTGGCCTTGAAAGTAACCTCATGGTGAACGCAAAAGTCTCCGTGTCTGCGTTGCAAACACCGGGGACGCGTTTGCTCGTGCCCGTGTCAGTCCCATCCCTCTCCATTTAGGTACAGGCCAGCGCAGAAGATGGATGGGATGGCAGAGAGCGGCTCCAACAGTAACCCGCACACTACGCCGGAGCAATCGGTGGCTGCTCAAAGTCAACACCATCAGCAGTTCATAGGTAAGGAGGCGGCTTTGATGCGTGAGAGATCTCACATCTCAGCTTATAACTTATAAAAGGAAGGAAGGTCTTGACCAGTGAACCTGGCCATCCTGCATTTGTTTGCTTTTCTAATCTACAGGATTATATATTATATGTAATACCTATATTACATGCCGGGAATACTCTAATAAGCTCTTGAACGTCACACTTGCTATTTTTGGATAAAATCGGATTTGAATAAAATCAGACAGATTAAAAATGTAGCTAGAGGGAACGGACAAACCTGATTTTTTCCAAATCAGATGGATGGAAGGAGCGGAAGGCCTGGAGAGCCCGGCTGAGACAGGCAGTTGGAGGGAGAAGAGCCATTCTCTTCCTTGCAAAGGCTGCAATAAGTATCCGACCGCAGATGATCCGGACGGAACTTTTCCTCCTGAGACAAGCTCTTTGGTGGTGGCTGGTGGCTGGTGGTGGATCTACGTGTCTCCATCCTTCAAGTAGAGACACCAAATCCCGGCCAGAGCTGAGCCTGCTCCAAAATGCAATCGCCCTTGTCCAATTATATTTTCCATCTTACTCTCAAAATACCAGAGAGACATTGGTCAGGCTTCAGAGAAAAACCGAATGGGAAGTGCGGTGGATGAGGACAATGTCTTCTTGTTTCTTTTATTACAGAGAGAAAGAAAACATTTGTCTTTCCACACTGAATAAACAGGCCGCAGTTGTGCCCTTCTCCCCCAGTATAACAGCAGGAATGGGGAAAGTACTAGAACATTGGCCTCATTTCTCCCATTCCATCCCCAGTTGAAACAGGGAAGGTCACAACCAGCAACAGCAGCACCTCGCACTCAGCTGGAATCCAGAGTGCTCCCAACTCTCACCATCTTTCCTGATTATTTTTTTTTTCATTTTCCTTAGATGTAACCCATGTCTTTCCCGAGTTCCCAGCCCCGGATCTGGGTAACATCCTCTTACGAGAAGGAGTCACCATGAACGACGTGAAAACTCTGCAGCTTCTTTACAGGCGACACTGCGAGGTGATGGTTTTGAGTATTTTTAATGGATTTCTTAATTGATGTGGGACATAATGCATGTGCTCATCTCATATCCTGCTCTTAGGAAAAGCTAGAATATAAGAGGGAATGCTTCATTTCCTGGGTATTACAACTCAAATATTGCACTTTATGTTATTTTGTCCTTCTGTGACCTGTTTTATGTCACGTTGATTATTAAAGCAATGCCCTTTCCATTCTTTTACTGGTAAATTATTTCATCCTGAATGGCAGCACATGAAATGCATGCTTACGCTGTGGGACAGACTGCTGGCGGAGCAGCTCATGGCTTGTGTTCTTTGTCACTAGGCGACTTTGGATGTTGTCATGAACCTTCAGTTTCATTACATTGAGAAGCTGTGGCAATCCTTCTGGAGTCCTAAAACACCCTCTAGCGATGGCTCTGCTGCCCTGCCGCCCAGGTACTGCTCTGCTTTTCGGTGGTGTTCTGTCTTTTAAAAATCCACGAGGTGTTTGCAGCTTCACTAAGCATTTGGAGGGTTTGGGAGGACTTGGAAGTGTTTACTTCCCCAGGGAATGGTTATGAAGAGCGTCAGAAGGGTCTCACATCATAATGGCCACACAAAATCCAGACCCCTGAGGAAAGCATCTGCTCTGGTGGCGCACATTCATCTGCCTTTTACCTCCTGCGACAAGTGCTAATGGAAAATGCAGAGAGCCTTTGGATGGATGAGAAGGGGATGATGCTTTCAGTGATGATCAGCAGGAGCAGCCAGTGACAAGTCTGTGTCGTTGGGTGTCAGTCCCAAATGACACCCCGGGTTTCAGTGACACCTCGACTGACTCTCTTCTTTGGCTGCCTATCTAGATCTTGAAGGGCCTCGTGTTTGGAGGCAGATAATGGCAAACAAAGCTGCTCTGAGCTTTGTTCTCCTGCCTGGCTCATTGTTGTTGCCTTTATTTCACCCTTTGTACCTTGGTGGGCTGACAGGGGAATGGAAATAAGTGAAAATAGAGAAAATAGAAAAAGTGAAGGTTTCTTCTTAAAATTTGTATTGTAAGTCTCTTCTCTCCGCTTTTACCGATTGTATAACAACTTCTGACACTGACATTTTATATTCAGGAGAAAAATGGTAAAAGTTTGAGTAATTTGCAAATATCCCATAATAATTTGATGAACATGGCCCTCTTGTCCTCAGTAGATGTTACCAAACGAGTGTTTGCCCACAGAGAATCACTGTAGCTGCCTTTGATCGTTTCTAAATCTCTTTTCCTTGAGGGTGTCGTGCCAGGACACATTGCAACCCCCCGGGGAGAGCTGGGCTGGGTACGGACAGGATCTCTTGGGTACTGGAGGCAGCATTTCTGCAGGGCTCCGCTGAAACTAACCCCAGTACCTCTCTGTGTCACTGCTCATAACCCAGATGGGTAAATAAAGCCCTCCCTCCCCCTGCTCCCTCTATACAAATACAAAACCAAAGAGGCAAGCTGTTTGAAAGTATGAAAAAGTGCAGAATATGGTTCCACTTAACGGCAATTTTAGATACTCGATGGCTGGTTTCTCCGTGTGAGAGTTCTAGGAGTATGTCTGTGGAGTTCATTTACTAAAACTACCGGGGCAGTGGCTGTAACTACCTCTTTATAGTATGTCCGAGCCTTGGCTTTAATGGTTTTGATGTAATGCGTGGGGAAAGTCCCTTGCAAACTCCCAGTTCCCAGTGTAATGCCTTAGTAGCTCTGCTTTGATGCTCTGGCGGGATGTTAAGGCTTTGGTTTTCTCTGCTTGCTGTTTAACACAATATCTTACACCTTAATCATGCAGAAAAGGTTTCCATACGTCTATAAAGTGGAAATAATGCAAGCTCAATTCACCTCATTCAGTTAGAGGCAATATATTCTGTTCTCATCAAAACGCCAAATCGTTTTCCTTCGGCACATGAAGGTGTTGAACACCCCCAAACCTTTTGTAGTATCTGTCAATACCAGCTAATCAGCTCAGACATTTGCTGGAAACATTTTTCCCCACTGCTAGAGCTGAGGAGGTTTAGAGCCCAGGGAGGGGTGTGAAGGATTTGGAAGTAGCCGGGTCTGTGAGGAGGAACCGGTTGAGCCTTTGCCGGCTGAAACGACTGCACTGAAGTACAATTCCCCAGTGCGTGAAGCAAAGGCAGGTGGCCAAGCACAGGGAGATGTGGATTTGAGGGAAATCTGGTCAGAGCTCTGTTCCCCATGAATGGAGAGGAGCTTTCAGAGTCAGAGAGGACTTGTACAAACCATCAGACATTTCACAGAATCACAGAGTATCAGGGATTGGGAGGGACCTTTCCTCCTGAAAGAAACACGGGTGGCTTCTGTCTGCTGAAAGCTGGGGTTGGGAATGGAGAGGAAGTTGAATGCACTGAATGCAAACCTGCTGCTAATGCTGCCTCCCTCCTCTTCTTCCTCCTCCTCCTCCTCCTCCCGCAGCGAAGAGGAACATGAAGGGACTCTCCCGAAAGATAAGCTGATCACTCTCTGCAAATACGAGCCCATCCTCAAGTGGATGAGAAGCTGCGATCACATCCTGTACCAGGCCCTGGTGGAAATTCTCATCCCGGACGTGCTGAGGCCGGTGCCCAGTGAGTATCCTCCAGCTGGTGGGGAGTGCACAGGGCCCGGCTCCGCTCCTGCTCCTCGGCTGGGGCTGAGTCACGGGATGCTGCGTCTGAGAAACAGCGATCTGTGACTCACTCGCTCTGGCTACCACTTGCCACAAAGATTTCCATTAACATAAAAAAAACAACCCAAAACCCAAAACTTGATTTAGAGGGTTTTGTTTTGGATACAACAAGCTAAAATATTCTGGCAACAGCAATATTGCTCCTGCCGCTTTGTGGCCCCTGGAAATTCCCATGCTTTTTAAAATTCAGTTTCTTGCATAACACATCTCCTGCCGCCTGCAAAGAGTCAAGGCAAAAGCAGGGGCTCAACATCAAAACACAAGTCAGCACGGCTGATCCCAGGGAGATGTTTCCTTGGAGACAGCGTCGTGTTTACATAAGACCCATCCTCTCCCTTATGGCACCTCCTGGAAATTTAGGGTCAATTTTCTTTTGGGAGATGAGTGATGGGATACTGCGGGGTTTTCCCTCTGATTTGGCTCCTCAGTGGTGTGCCTGCGTCACTCTCCCCGAGGCCTCAGCTCAGCCCTGGCTTGAGCAGGATGGGAAAGCCACGTCCCTCAGAGCTGTTGTTGTCAGTCTACAGGCTGGGACACGTGTGGCTTTAGAGAGCATATTTCAGCGTTTGGAAAACGCTCAGAAGGACCATGAGTAAGAAAAGGGTAAGAAAAGGATAAGAAAATTAGAATAAGAAAATAAGGATAAGGGGAAGGGGAAAGGGAAAGAGAAGGAGGAGGAGAAGGAGAAGGAGAAGAAAAGTTTGAGTAACAACATTAGAGAATAAGAATAATTATGGCCTCAAGTTGCACCAGGGAAGGTTCAGATTGGATATTGGGAAAGATTTCACCACTGAAAGGGTTCTGAAGCCTTGGAATGGGCTGCCTAGGGAAGGGGTTGAGGCTCCATCCCTGGAGGGATTTGAAAGCCAGGTTGACATGCTGAGAGACATGGGTTAGTGATGGGTTTTATCAGAGTCAGATTCACGGTTGGTCTGGATGATCTTAAACATCCCTTCCAACCTGGACAATTCTATGATTCTAGAATAAGAATAGGAATAAGAATAATCTGAGTGCACCTCAGGACCCAGCTGATTTCCCTGATGCTAAACGGAGCTCAGAGCTGACCAGATGAGAGGCTGCACTGCGCACCGCAGGCCTCCACTAGAAAGCGGGGTCCAAAGATACAGAACAGCCTTTCTAACTCTGCAGGTTTCTTTGCAGGCACACTCACACAGGCGATCCGGAACTTTGCCAAGAGTTTGGAGGGGTGGCTGATGAACGCAATGAGTGAATTCCCCCCCCACGTTGTGCAGACCAAGGTAAGCAGAGGGAGCACGGGGCAGGTCAGGACGATGGGCTGGGTGTGTGTGAGTGCGTGTGTGTGTGTGTGTGCACGGTGCAGTTTTCCACAGCAGCTGGAAATCACTGCTGGGGTTTGGCTACCTGTCCTCCAGACTAGCACGGTGTAATGAATAATTACCAACCAAAATCAGCAAGGAGTGGGAGGACAGGCAGGGCAATTCCTTTGGAGCACAAGCTGCTGATGCTCTGCCCGTTGAGCCGTTCCCACATCCTGAAATTGCAGATAGAGCTTTCTGGAAGAAAATCTCTGCACTGGGACGAAGCTGTCCTTCTAGAAAGTAGGGGACACCTCATGGACTGAGGGGCATTGTGGAGACTGAACCTCAGGCTCCTTCTCCCCCTCTCCTAAAGCCATGGATTCTCACAGCCTGTTATCACCTCACTGGTCTCTGCTGGAGGCAGAAAACTGGTGAGTTTAAAGAAAAGAAGTGTTGAGGCTGCAATAGATGCTGCAGAAGTGCTGCTCCCGTAGGGCATGGACAGCAGCAGGGCTAGGACTGTGCAGGGTGACCCCAGCTGATGGGCAGCATGTGCTTGAGCTCAGCATCGAGGAGCCCCGTGGCCCGTGGTGCCCCGTGCCCTGTCTTCCAGGTCGGGGTGGTGAGTGCCTTCGCCCAGACGTTACGAAGATACACGTCCCTGAACCACCTGGCTCAGGCCGCCCGGGCCGTGCTGCAGAACACTTCCCAGATCAACCAGATGCTCAGCGACCTCAACCGGGTTGACTTTGCCAACGTGCAGGTAACTTAGGACATCTTTTCCTAGGACGTGCTGTCTACAACTGAGTTGTTTATAATGAGCAGTTGTGTGCTGGTAATCGGCGTCTTCTTTCCAACACCAAGGAGCAATTAAGTGAACAATTTAATGGATTTGGTGTTACTTTTTCCAGGTAAGTCTGGCATCTTACTGTGAACAGTAGAGAAGGTAGTAAGGAACAACACCAGTACCAACCAAGACAGTTCTAACAACAATATTGTACTGTGGTCTGGACAGATCAGAGGAGACATGATTCAGAGCTGGTTTGGAACCCTTGTCTCCTAGAAATGAAGTTGAATACCTGGGTTGGGATGCACCAACCATGCAGGCTTGGTGTGAGTAACTGTCAACTCTTCTTTCCGAGCAGGAGCAAGCCTCGTGGGTGTGCCAGTGTGAGGAAGGCATGGTGCAGAAGCTGGAGCAGGATTTCAAGCTCACCCTGCAGCAGCAGAGTTCTCTGGACCAGTGGGCTAGTTGGCTGGATAATGTTGTCACTCAAGTCCTGAAGCATCATGAGGGCAGTCCCAGCTTCCCCAAAGCAGCCAGGCAGTTCCTGTTGAAATGGTCTTTCTACAGGTACATTTGCTTTCTCATTTTGGAGAATTTTAGAGCTCAGGAAGGACATGGACCTGTTGGAACGGGGCCGGAGGAGGCCACGAAGATGATCAGAGGGCTAAAGCACCTTTGCTGTGAGGACAGGCTGAGAGAGTTGGGTTCAGCCTGGAGAAGAGAAGGCTCCAGAAAGACCTTGGAGGCCCTTCCAGTCCCTAAAGGGGCTCCAGGAGAGATGGGGAGGGACTCTTGATGAGGGAGTGGAGCCCTAGGATGAGGGGGAAGGGTTTGACCCTGAAAGAGGGGAGATGGAGCTGAGATGTGGGGAAGAACTTCTTTGGTGTGAGGGTGGTGAGAGCCTGGCCCAGGTTGCCCCGAGAAGCTGTGGCTGCCCCATCTCTGGAGGGGTTAAAGGCCAGGTTGGAGGGGGCTTGGAGCCACCTGGTGTGGTGGGAGGTGTCCCTGCCCAGGGCTGGTGGTGGCACTGGGTGGGCTTTAAGGTCCTTTCCAACCCAAACCAGTCTGATTCCATGATATTTCTGCACCTGGCCTAGGGCATGTAAATAGCTCCTTGAAAAGCCAAGGCTGAATTTTTTACTCTCACCAACTCTGGTAACTGGTGCTTCGCTGCATTACAGACAGGAGTGCTGTGTCTCCTGTAACCTTTCAGGATTTCAGGATGGGGGTGAGATACTTCATCAACTAATATCTTACCATGCTTTGATGCTCTTGGGTTACAGGTAGAAACAGAACACTATGTCCCACAGCCGTACCTTCAGGGTCTAGAATTCACATCAACTGGGGTGCAAATGTAAAACATAACCCAAATATTTTGTTTCCCGGCTGTTTTCCAGCTCCATGGTGATCCGTGACCTCACCTTGCGCAGCGCTGCCAGCTTTGGTTCCTTCCACCTGATTCGCCTGCTCTATGACGAATACATGTTTTATCTGGTAGAGCATCGCGTTGCCCAGGCAACAGGGGAGACGCCGATCGCTGTAATGGGAGAGGTGAGAATTGTTTATTCCCTAGAAACAAACCCAAAACTAAGCAGCGCTTAAAGAGACGGGGTTGGTTGACAAACCAAACAGGTTATTCTAACCGTCTTTGCCGAAGGATTTATGGGCTTGTTTTGAGTCCCTGGTGCAAGGATCCAGCTCCTTGAGCATCTTTCCTCCTGACTTGCCAATACCTGAGCAGGTGGGTTTTGGGGCAGTTGAGCATCAGTCGGGCTTTGGGGGCCTGGAAGCATCTCCCCACTTCTCCCCATAAGCTGTGGGTACCAGCCCTGACCTTGAGGCTCCCACTGGGCAAAGTCCCATCAAACACCAAAACTAAAACAAGTTAAAAAAAGGCCCAGAAGTTACTTTCCCTGCATTTTTCAGTGGTCTCGTTCACTGAACTTCTTCAGGCCTCTGCTCCAGACTTAGGTGCTCAGTCGGCCGCTTCCTCCATTTCTGATTTGAAGAAGGGAAGTGATGGGTTGTTTGTGACGGCAAGTAGGGGGTGTGTTTGGATTTTGTGTTTTTAACAAATCAGACAGCAAACCTGGCATCTGGCTTGCATGCAACTCCTGTCCTGCCTCGTTGAAGCCACTTCCCATTTTGCACTCTGAAATGCCCAGATTTAAAAGGCCCCAGTCAACCTGGAACAGCAAGAGAAAGACTTCAGTTAAACTAAAACTGACCTCATTTGCTCCTTGAAGCTCATAACTGTTCTCTTCCTTCCGTGGAGCTCACGTAGGGGAGTCAGACAAGTCAATCACATGCCTTTGGCTTTCCCTTTCCCCTTCCATCAGACCCCTGCTCTTGCTCCAAGTCAGCAGCGCTGCCAGCTCCCACTATTCCCCACAAAACCTCTGCTTTTATGGATATTAAAGGAACATGAAAGGCAGAGAGTGGCTTCCAGCCAAACCCAGCTGTGGGACCTTTCATCTTGAAGCTTCATCTCTAGCTACAGGAGAGCTGGAGAGGGACTCTGTCAGGAAGTGGAGTGACAGGACAAGGGGTAACAGCTTTAAATTGGAAGAGGGGAGATTTAGATGAGATACCAGAAAGAAATTCTTCGCTGTGAGAGCGGTGAGGCACTGGCCCAGGTTGCCCCGAGAAGCTGTGACTGCTCCATCCCTGGAGGGGCTGAAGGCCAGGTTGGAGGGGGCTTGGAGCAACCTGTTGTGGCGGGAGATGTCCCTGCCCAGGGCAGGGGGGTTGGAACTCGATGGTTTTTAGGGTCCCTTCCAACTCTAAACATTCGATGATTCTGTGATCCTTCAGGTTTTGCCTTTCCTTTAAACTCTTGCAATATTTCTGTTCTCCAGGAGGAGGCTGATTCTTCCCAGCAAAAGAGGACAAACTGTGTCCTGCCATTCCCATTACTCAATAACTCCCCCTCTTGATTCCTTCTCCTGCCCAACTTCACATGACTTTTCAGCGTTATTATTAGAGCTATTTAGTGTTTCAGACCTTGTCATAGAGGGAGACGGCGCATCTCCAGACCCCAGTATAGCCCCAGATCTCTGGTTTCACTTGGCACTGTAGCTTTGCAAACCAAAGGTGCTGTCCTGAGGGGAATGCGAAGGCTTTGCAGAGAGTTGGGAGAGGTGAGGATGTGGTGGAGTCCAGCAGAGGGGGACTGACTGCCCCACAGACACTGAGGGCTGGAGAAAAGGCCCCATCCTTTGGTCAGTGGCAGCACTTTAGAGATAATTTCGGGTAATACTTACTGTTTCGGGATGGCAACTCTGTAAAGGCTGTACTGGCAGTGAGGTGATATGATAAGACAGTATTTTAGTTTTTTCTACATTTTTCTGCACTTGGAGCTGAAGGTGAAATGAAGGGGATAAGAACCAAAGCGTCGATCCTAGGAGCGGAGAAAAAGGCAGGGGCGGGAGGTTTGAAATGGGAACTGACTGACTGACTCCTGATTTCCTTCAGGAATTTTCTGTACGTTTAAAGAGCGACAGGCTCCCAAATAACACCCGGTGAATCACTTGAAACAAACAAAAAAAACTATTTCAAAAGTCTAAGAAGTATTTAGGCTGAAAACATTTTACATTCATAAAGCGGAAGACAGAGCAATTTTTAGCCAGATTTGTCATGGCTTTAATAATGCATGAATCAGGTTTAAATGACTACAAAATGTAAACCCAGAGAAAAAGAAAAAAAAACCAATAAAATCCCTACCTCTGTATCTACAAGTATCTTGAGTCCCAGCTGGTATGGACACTGCCACGTTAACGAGGCTGGTTGGCAGCTGGATCTGGGCACTCAAATTAGCTTCTCTATGATTTGGGAGATGGTAAAATGTCTCCCTTTGTTCCGGAACTTCATCCTGCTCTGGATTGTTCCCTGTGGCGTTTGCCCAGAGATTTAAATGCCACTTTTCCCCAAAATTTGTGATCAGTTTTGCTTTGTGTTCTCCACCTCCGGCACTGCCGATGCCTGGGGTTTCTGCCAAACTTAAACCGCTTGTTGGAATTGCTCAGAAATAGATGCCAACTTGCCGGTCTGGCACCTGGGGTCTCCATAAGCCTCACTTACCTTGTAACTCCTTTTGTTTTCAGTTTGGTGACCTCACGTCCCTGTCCCCAGCGCTGCTGGACAAAGGTATCTTCTCCCCCTCAAAGGGAGCCCTTGGCTCGGGGAAGGGGTCGCTGTGGGAGGGGGAACCACGCGTTGGCATTTCCACCCTGCTGTGTTGGGAAGAAGGACCCCTTCCCCTCCAGAACCCACTCTGATGCTGAGATTTGACAGGCTGAGAGAGCTGGGGGGGTTCAGCCTGGAGAAGAGAAGGCTCTGGGGAGACCTCATAATGGCCTTCCAGTACCTGAAGCGGGCTACAGGAGAGATGGGGAGGGACTCTTAAAGAGGGAAGGGACCCCTAGGATGAGGGAGAAGGGTTTGACACGGAAAGAGGGGAGATGGAGCTGAGATGTGGGGAAGAACTTCTTTGGTGTGAGGGTGGTGAGAGCCTGGCCCAGTTTGCCCTGAGAAGCTGTGGCTGCCCCATCCCTGGAGGGGTTCAAAACCAGGTTGGAGGGGGCTTGGAGCCATGTGGTGTGGTGGGAGGTGTCCCTGCTCAGGGCCGGGGGGTTAGAACTTGATGATCTTTAAGGTCCCTTCCAACCTGAACCATTCTATGATTCTATGATTTATCCTTTGCAGATGACATTAGTGACCTGGGCAATGAGGTGAACAGAGTCTCCCGGAGTGTGGGGGAGCCAATGGTGAAACAGGAGCGCAGCGACCCCTGCCACTCGCTGCAGGAGATCTGAAACGGGGACTCGGCTTCTCTCCAGCTGGACGAAGAACATCCGGAGCCAGGTTTGACGGTGACAAACCTGAGTCTCCCCAGTTCTGCGTTATTAGTGCCTCTTAGTTTCTCTTTCTGTTTACTTGTGTTTGAGGACACGCTCTGAGTTGGGAGCTCGGGGGGGGGGGGCAGTGGGATGGGGCTGGGGTGGCCGCCTGCTTTCCTCAAGCATGACTGCTGGCTCGAGGGCCAAGCTCCAACATCTACTACCGAGCGATGGAAGCCTCCATGGACAGCAGATTGGACATGCCTGTCCTCTCCAGCCTGAGCAAGGCGGGCAAACGAGGCTTTCTCTTTCAGGGAAGGTGGTTTTGAGTTTCTTCCCCACTTCTCAGACTTCACTGTGATACAAACTTGAACCAATCAGTGCCCAAGAAGAAAGAAAAATACCTGACCCTTCTCCTCTGGCCTTTCGAGACAAGCTGTCCTGGCCTTGACTTTGCCAAATCATTTGTGCCAGGGGGGCATGGGATGGTTCATCTCTCTCGTACCTGCCTGGGGAGGGGGCTCCAGGCTGCACATCCAGCTGGTCCCAGCGGAGTGATGCTCGTGCATGCTCTGGGACTGAGGTGTCCATGTTCCAGGACTGACCCCTGCACGCTCTGGGACTGCGGGACACGTGTTCCCACCTGCTTCCGTGTCTCCCCATCCAGGTGTTCCATCACTGATCCACCAACGCTCCCGGGACACCGTCAGGCCAACTCAAGATACCAAAGGACTCTGAGGAAGCGGCAGGTGGTCGCCAAGCCTGTTCATTGCCCCCCTGAGCTCACCCTGGGCAACCCCACAGGCAATTCTGTTGCCCGGGGCAATCCCCATCCTCGCCAGGGCGCCCGGGCAGAGGGGAACTGGTCCTGCATCCTGGGTTTTATGAAATTCTCTCTCAATGTCCTGCTAAATTGCTGAAGGTGGGGTGCAGCTGCCCACGGGGCTGCGGCCGGAGTGTGGGCGAGGGTGGGCGACCGCAGTGCCTTAGAGGGGGGGGGGCCACGTGCCCGCTCCCCCGACTCCGGCGCAGCAGAACCTGCTGCTCAGACCCTGATGAAATAAAATAACCCTGTCCCATGGAGCAGCAGGGGGGGTCTCACAGGCCCCCAGTTTGCTCAACACTACAGTGGTGTTTCCCTTTGCTGTGTCGCTTTGCCTTCTGTGGTGTCGTGGTGGCGGCTCCCGTGGGGCTGAGTTGGGGGGGGC
>VXBJ01006695.1:386474-427209 GCA_013400055.1 Nycticryphes semicollaris | reverse complement strand
TATTATTTTTTAAGCCGTCATGCAAAGTTTTATAAAATGCTAATTATTTACATGATAGACTGAAGGAGCAGTTAACAATCCAAGGATAAATCTCTATTTAGTATTGTAGGGAGCTGTCATTGTGTTCTTACAAGTATGTATTATAGAAAATTACTGCGCATGTGCGATAGATAATTTTCAAATATTAGTATATCAAGAGGTTTACACATTGGGGGGGAAAAAAAGAAACCACAAAAAAAACCCCCAACTCCTTTATGTACAGTAAGTAACAGCCTGCAAAATTTAGTCTAAAAGTCGTCTCTCTTAGTATTAGAAATGCAATGACCTGTTGGAAGCTTGTACATTTTTAATATGTCCTGTTCAGCCCACAGCAAACTTACACAACTGTGCTCTGAATCCCTGAAAAAATTAGATTTCCAGTTGGAATTGCTGTCACAGCCTTAACTCTAGTATTATACAAATGGTGCTTATATACATTTATGTGCATGGATGTGGGTACCTGATAAGAGTTTGTGAGAATTTAAAGGAAAACTGAGCAGCTTAGTGCTGCACTTGTGAGTTAAAACTCCTCCTCGGTAACTGCAGCCACGTTTGGGAACTGATGAATTGTGTAAATATTTGGAAAATGTTGAAAGCGGTGGATGATTAAGAGCGGTTTCTCTGTGTTGGAGGTTTTATTTAATTGGCAAGAACTGCGTATCTTCCCCGTTTCTGGATCCGTGGGAAGCAGAGGGGATGGGGAGAGGGGCTGCTCCAGGGGCCAGGAGAGCCCAGGTCCCACCTGGATATTTGGCAGGAGGGGATCGGTGTCCCCTCCTGCCCCGTGGGTGCACCGCTCCTTGGAAGATAAAATCAAAATCCTCCTTTTTTCTTCCTAAAAATGCCACCTTGGAGAGTGGTGGCTGCTGGGGTATACTCAGAAATCAAAGTCTGGTGATTATTTTTCTGTAGAAATACTAATATAGGCTATTCCTTCCTCTGTGAGTCATTATAGCAGACTTCATTTAGAAATACCCATTGATGTTTGAGCAATGAAATTCACGTGATTTAGACTCTCCAGTTCATGTTCTGGGTGATTTAAAAGACTCCAAAAATGCACAAAACTATTAGAATTATGTCTACTTTCTATATTGATTATTTTTTTTTCAGGTGATATTTATGCCCATATCTTCACATCTGCTATCTCAGGTCCCTTTAAATGAATACTTCAGGGATTTTGATGCCACTTGTTGGCAGACCAAATGTAATATTTATATGCAATGAGCTGTTAGTTTTTTGTATTGTACAAATGTAAATTTGTAAAGATTTTTTTCTAGAGTTTTTTTGAAGTCACTTATGTAATCTAGGATGTTTCATTTTCCAGCTGTGGGATTGTCTTAATAAAAAACAAAGATAAACTCTTACTTTGGTTTTGCATTGCTTACTAAATAGTTTAGACATTTAAAAAAATAGCAAAAGAAAAAAGTATTTGAGTTTTTACAGTAAAAAGAAAATAACTTTTTGGTTCAACTGGATAATTTTATAGCTATTAAAAAAAAAAGGAAATTTTTATAAACTGGATATAGAAAGTTTTATAAATTCTGCAGATCTTGAGCAGGACGGGATGGAGGCCCTCACCTCGGCCAAAGGCAAGGGCTCGTTGGGGGTTTGTCACCCAAATCATCATCCAACCTGGCTCCAAAATACCATTTTCCTGGGCAAATGGAGAGGAACAGTTAATGCTTCTTTGGGAAACTACATGAGAAGTGCTGTCTGGGGCAGTAGGTGTGTGCAGAAACCCCCCTGAGAAGCACTGCAGTGGATGACCAGGAGAAGGTTTCTGGGTGAGGTCCCTCCTGCTGCTGCAGGACACGGGTTGGTTCAGGTGTGAGATTCAGCTTGAGGATGAGGTTGTACCTATTTTTAAGGGGCATTTAATGCAAACCAAAGAACTACTCCTTTTTCATCACTGTTCTTGCCCTTTTGTTAAATAGCAGTGATAATATTGTTTAAACGGGGCTTTTCCTACCCAAGCAGCGCCTGCAGCCAGGAGTTGGAGGGCACTGGGTTTGGCTTAAAGCTGCCTTGCCGTGGTGGCCAGCACAGGCTGGGGGTAGACACTGACCCTCACCCATTAAATTGTGAAGTCCAATAAGGCCAACCCTGTGCTGTCCCCAGTAGGAGCGGGGAGGAGTTGGGGACTGTCACGGGGCTGCCTTTCCCACATGCTACACCCAAAGGCTTTAAAGTCCTTGCATCCCATGGGGCACAGAGGGTTTAATACTCAAAAATAGCTATTTCAAGGTATTCAGTTAAGGACAACCTCCCTGAGGTTAACCTGTCCTTTGCCATTCAGCTCTCTCTCAAGCCTATCCTGCCACTGGTTCTCGCAGTAGGGCATTTTGGCTTTTCCTCTCTTTAATCTCTTGACTTCTTTGACATTTCACTTTATTCCACTGATTCAAATAGGCTGAATGGAAATTCCTGTCTGATGTGAATGAATGTTGTCTTTTTAATGCAACGCTCATACTCCAGAAGGAACAGAAGAGCTTTTTTTTTTTTCTTTTGTTTTGCCTTGTTGGTTACAGAGAACAAAATTAAACTGGTGTTGCATAGATGCTGAAGCCCCCCTCCTCTGCTCTCTGCTGAGAACATCCACCAAATGGCATTAGCGAGAAGAAATTACACTCTCCTCAGAGCTGCTTTACCTCCGTCAAACCACCCTTCCCTGTCACTCCTGTAGATATTATATCATAGGTGTTATTTCATATACTTTATATCAGTATATGTTTAGGTCGTATGTGATAATCCATGTTATATATGATGTACAATACAAATATGGTAGTGAATAATGCAATAATTGTTCCCAAGGCTCTTTGGAAATGTATTTTGTAGGAGTATTTTCCTTAGCGGTAATTTTGGCAGGTGTTTTAGGATTAAATAGTGATTCTTATGTGTTTAATGCAGTGTGTGGACTAAACACTAGCTTGCAGGATGGATGGGTCATCCCAACGCTTCTCTCCAGCCTGGAAAACCCTGAACCACCTTCCTCCACCCATCCATCCATCCATCACTGGTGCCATGCTCCCCATGTGCAGGGGATGGTGGGGCACCCTCCAGCTCTTGGATCTTTGCCGACCTTTGCGGCAGGGGAAAGAAAGCTGAGCTTTGCCTCCATCCCACCTTTCCAGTTTGAAATAGGCACTGCAACAGGATTGTTTGCCCTTCAGTTGTTATATCCTCATTGACGTTGTTTTTCAAGGCTTGTGAAGAGGTCTGGAAAGGAGCACAGGGTAGGTTTGCCTTTCTTTGGCCTTCTTTCTGCTGGCCCTTTCTTCTTTTGAAGGCCACTTTTGGGGTATGGGACAGAGGTCCCCCCATGGGACCCTGTGGCTGGGGGGGCGGCTGGTGGGGCGTCACGGGGCAGGTGGCCCCTTCCTTTGCCCCTGCCATCCTGGACTTTCGGGTTTCTTTGTTTCTCAGTGAATAAAAGCCCTTTGTGTGCAACCCCAGAGCATGGGGTGCTGAGCCAGGAGAGCCTCTCCCGTGACTGCTGGCAGTGCTGGCAGCCATCCCGCCCCAGGCTGTCTGCCTCTCGGGTGAAACCCCTTTCCCCTCCCTGCTGGCGGCTGACGCAGGCTGGCCTGCCTGCCTCCATCAATATTTGCTCGGGCTGCAGGAGGGAAGGATTCACAGCTCCGGCTGACGCAGGGAGCTCCGGCCTCTCATGCCTGCCCTCCCTGGGGCTCATGTGCCGCCCTGTGGTGCTGGTAGCCAGGGCAGAGCATGAGGGACCGCCTGGCAGAGCTGCGGCAGCGAGCGGCGGCCGAGGGGGACCCGGACGAGGATGCCCTGTGCTTTGACAACCCTGCCTTCGGCGGGGATGATGCCAGCCCTGTCACCCGGGCCCTGCGGGAGGCGGCTGAGCTCTGGAGGGTGCTGGATGGGCTGGAGCAGCTCTCGGAGAGCATCGACAGGACGCAGCAGAAGGTTCTGAGCTGCACCTCTGAGGAGAGCATGGCCCGGGAGAAGCAGGGGCTCGTTGCTGCCAGAGCCGCCTTTGCCCACCAGGCCATGGCCCTGCAGCCCCAGCTGGGTGCCCTACCGGCTGCACCGGAGGTGGGGACGGGGCGAGCGGGTCCCCGTGTCCGCCAGACCCAGCTGTGGCTGTTGCTGCGGCGGTACCGGGCTGTCCTTGCCCGCCATTATGCCCGGGAGAGCCGCTACCGGCAGCGGCTGAAGGAGCAGATCGAGAGGCAGGCCGAGCTGGCGGGCATCGAGCTCGGGGGTGAGGACCTGGAGCGGCTGGCCCAGAGCCCCCAGGCACCTCGCCTCGTGGGCCGGGACCTGGAGGAGGTCAAGGCCAAGCAACACCTGGCCTTGGCCCAGGCCCGCCAGCGGCAGCTCCTCGACCTGGAAGCACAGATGGCGGAGCTGCATGGGCTCTTCCTGCAGCTGGAGGGGCTGCAGGCCGAGCAGCACGGGGCTGCTGACAGCGTGGAACACTATGTCCTCCACACCCTCGACTATGTCGCCCAGACCGGTGGTGAGGTGAAGAAAGCCTTTGCCTGCCAGCGGCCCTCGCGGCTCTCAGCCCTGCTGGCGGCCATGCTCAGCCTCTGCGCCTGCTGCTCCTGCCTGCCCTGCCTCAGCGGGACCCTCCAGTGAGCCAGAGCAGCTCTGGCAGGATTCTACAGAGGCCCTCATGGATCCCACCATGTGTCTGTGCAAGAAATGGTGTCCTGAGAGGCTGCTGCTGTCCTGCACCTCTTGCATGCTGGTGCAGGGACCGTGCAGACCGTGCATGATGGCACTGGTACCACACACACCTTGTACAATGGCACGGGGAGTATCCACACCTTGTATGATGCCATGGGGACTACATATGCCTTGTGTGATGTTGCTTGAACCATGTATGCCTTGCACAATGGCATGGGGACCATGGACACCATGTATGACATCCTGGAGACCAAGCATACCACGCACAGGGGCACATGGACCATGCCCACCTTCTGTACGACATGGAGACCACATTTGCACAGCAGGACAGGTACCCAGAGCACTGCAGCATCCAACAAGGAAAAGCACTTTTAATACTATGCAACCTAACTTAAAAACATTTATGTTTCCTTCTATTATTTATTTAAAGGGAGGGGGGGGAAAAAAAAAAGCCTGCTGAAGTTTTGGGCATGTTTATTGTGATGTGCGAGGGGACCCCATTGCTCGTGCTACCATGAGGCAGTGTGAAGGTTCCTCCACCACATCTGAACCTTTATTCTCCCCACTTTCTCCAATTTCTACTTCCTGGGTGATATTTATGTGCATAGGTGTCACTTTTTCACCGTTGTTGATTTGCAGACAGGTGGTTATGTTTGGGCTGGGTGGTTGGGTGTCCCACCCCATGGTGTGATACCAGGAGGGCTTAGGCAATCCATGCAGTTTTTGGGAAGCTGCACATTGCCAAACCAGCCACTGTCACGTGTGCTGGAAACTCAGTGTGGCCGTTTCCTGCAGTCCCTGCTATACCTGAATCTATCTGAATTTCCCAAAGCCTCCCAAAATTTGACACATGGCAGCAGAAGTGTGACCTGGTCAAGTTTCTCAGAACCCTTTGTGGAAGGTCCTTTTGTGTCCTGGCGGTTTCTGGTGTCAGGTCCCAGCTGTCTCAGCCACCCTTTGGTTTATTTTTGTCTTTTGGGTTAGTCTTACTAAAACCATTTCTTGATAACCTCCTGAGTGTGGATGGGTGAGTAATTTCTTTGGAGCAGGCAGCCCAAAGCTGATGAAGAGCAGAAAGGAATGACTTCTTAAGTGTGTCTATTGGGTTAAATTCTTATCAATCTAGAAAACTTAATTTTCAGGCTGATGAGTGCACCTCTTTTCCCTATATGGATATTTTTGATGACCTGGAAGACTCCCAGCATCAGGAATGTCCGCCCTTGCAAGACTGGGAAGCCAGGCTCAGCTGTCCCTGCTCCTGCCCACTTTTCCATGCTTTTCTTTCTTTGTTACGTCTAAATGAGTATTACTTTTCCGTTTCAAACTTGTTGAATGGAAGTTACCTCTTTACTTAATTTAAAAAAAGCCACAACTTTTTATCTGAGAGAATAAATGATTTTTATTTTTTTTTTTCTGTAGAAAACTAACTGTCGTGGAAATCCAAGATGGCAGGTGCAGCAAGGGTTTGTGATTTAAACACCTGAATTTTGTTTCCCCCTGGAATTTGTAGAAAACACAAGTCAGCCAGCACCGCTGCTGTGGGAGCGCGGGGAGGCATGTGTATGGGTGGCAGGAGGATGTAGCTGGGACATCCCCTCATCCCCCCTTCCCCAACATGTCATTCCCAGGTGGTGCTAAGAAACACACCAAAACTGTGGTGTTTTGTGGATGGACCATCGTTTTGGCATTCTCTCCTGGTTCTGAGGCTGGGGATGTGCTCGGCTTGGGGCTGAGCTCCCATAACCACACTGACTGGAGCACGCTCCGAGCGCCCTGTGGTGGGGAAGAGTTGGGGACCCCGGGAAGTGAAGCAAACAAAATGTTGTGGAGCTGCTCATAAGGTGAGGATGAGCTGTATGGGCATTGAAAGAGGCCAGAGATGGCGTTCGTTGCTAAAAACTAGAAAACAACCAGGTGATTAAAGGAAATACAAAACCGCAGCCTTAATTATGCTGTTTCCTGAGCACTGAGTGTGGGCTCAGCATCCCGAATGGTGTACGATGGGATGAAGATGAGAATAACAACTCTGTCAACAAAGTTTCATGGAGAAGTAGCCTTCTTTTGGTTCACTTCTCTCCCGTGTGCCCAACAAGCCCAGAGGAAGTTTCCCAAAGTGGAAATCGAATAAAAACAGCAAGCAGAAGGATGTGATTTATCCACACTTGCTGTGTTATGCTGTGGTCCTGTTGTGGCTCCTTCTCCCAGCCAGCCCCTCCAGCAGAGACCACGTGCCCTGTCCCATCTCGTGTGGCCAGACCATGGGAAGCATCATCTACAGCTTATATTAAACCCCATGATTTACATGCAGGTGCAAAAGCAGCCTCCTGGGCAGCACTGAAGACTCTTTGCAGACTCCCAGGACATAAAGGGAAGGGGAGAACCTCAGTGGGATAGGGGAGGTGGCAAATCTACATGCAACATAACTTATATTTAACCATGTTTTATGCAACACCAGGAAGGCTCTGTGCAAAGAACCTCCCTGTAGAGTGAGCGCCAGCCTCAGGAGAGCCCTGGCTTGGGTCACTGGGCAGCATCCAGTGCTGGCAGCCCTGCAGAACTGGTTGAGCTGCTCAGTAAATGATTATCCATAAAGCGTAGGGATAAAAAGCTCTGTTTTCGTCAGTGCTTTCAGCCCAGGCATATTCACAGGTGTTTTCATGGAGCACCACCTCCTCTAGAGCCTGGTGTGGAGGTGACAGTCTCCAAGCAGTGGCTCCTTAGCTGGCAGCAGCAGCTGTTGGCAAGCTCTGTCTTTCCTACAGGGATTTCTTGTTAATCTGAATTAACAAGAAAATAGCCCTCATCTGTGTTACAAGGACAAATGAGAAGTTAAAGAAGTGGGAGAAGAAGAGGAGAAACACTGCATCTTGGAGCAGATCTTTCCACTAATGGCTTCAGTGGTTTATGAGACTTTATGAGTTTATTCATTGGGGTTTTTTTTCTGACGCTTGGTTGCCTTTCATTAAATATTGGCCTCAGACTGAGACTGATTACTGTACAGCAAAGTAATTAATAATATTGTAGTGTGGGCATGAATATTAGGCAAGGTAGGGAAGTTTTCTTTCCCTTCCGAGTAAAGGTTGGGACTTTATTTGGAGCACGCTTGGTTTATGAATATTCCTGGGGATGATGAAGCCAAGGTGGAGGACCTGCTTTAATGATTCAAAGAATATACATGAGGAGGCTGCTTTAATTATTTCCCAAATGAGCATCATAAATTTAGGAAGTTCACACTTAAGGGGGAAATGAAAAGAAAGCCAAACCTGTTAAAATCAGGCTGCCCAAACCCTTAGCTCTGCTCTGTAACGACATGCTCAGAATGAAATTCATTAAAAGGAACTTTTTAATAAAATACATTAAAATGAGCTGGCTTAGAAGCACAAACTGTGCTGGCTGCACACACTGGTTTTCACTTGCAAAGTCTTTCAGTTGAAGAAACATTGCCGAAAATATATTTTTTTTGATGAATAAGGAATCATTTCCTGACATTAAGACAAGCATATAATTCCAGAACAATTGTTTTGTTAAGGCAAGGTAGGTTATTACAGATTAACAGTCTGTTGTTATTGCTCAGAGACCCCGGGAGGACTCATTCACTCCAGTTCAAACACTGAATTTTTATCCCTTCGACACTGTTGATTTCTCATGTCACAACAAACACCCCCTGACCAGGACAATTTCATGTAAATGCAACTTTAAAAGCTCCCTAAACATGGAATATGAACCTCGAGTTCTGTTCGATTTGCAGCACCTGTTTGGCCAAATTTCTAGACATACATGGTTATTGGCAAAACGGAGGGGAAAGTTGCATCAGTGTTTAGGACTGAAATTCCATCTTGCTGTGCTCTAGTTGCCTTTGAATAACACACCCTGTCAGGAGAACAGGGATAAATTCTTAATTCAAAATATTTATGTATTTTAATTCAAGATGAGAGATTTAATTAATTATCTTGAACATCTTCAATTGAATATTCAGTATCTTCAATTGAAATGAATATCGTCATTTTCCTCAAACTATTTCCATTCAAAACCATCACTCAATATTTCCATTTCCAGAATTTTTCCAAAAAGCTGGGTGTTTTTTTGTTCCTAGAAGCTTTGTATACCAAATCACACTTGGTATTTTTATTCTGAGTATACTTAGTGCCAAATCAGAAAATCATTCTTCTTTGGGGGCTACCAAGTTATGGCCATGCTTCAAAACACTTTTTACTTTTCATTCACTGACACAAAAACGTGCCAGCAGTTTAAATTGACTCGATTGGTTTTCCCCTGGTTTTCTTTTATTTTTTTTTTTTTTTCTGTGTTTTCCAGCAAATCAACAACTCTATTCATAGAGCTCATCAAGTATCTTCTGCTCCTGCCTGGCTTTGAAAAATGCAGAGATCTGTCTCACCAGCCTTTCTCCAAGAGGAGGGAATCACTGCCAGGAAATTCAGGGGAGCCACTTGTCTTTCTAGCAACAGGTTGGAAACTCCATCCTTGTTTTTTACTGGCAAATTGGGCTAATTTCAGTTGTTTTGGTGCTTGCTCCAACGGGATGTTTTTGGCATCCCAGCAGCCTGATTTGCGTGGGCAGCACAGAGCGGGTCACATCCCAATTTTACATCTTTTTTAAAAGGTGTTTCTCAGCCAGGCATGAAATAAATTGGTTTTTCCAGTGTTAAAATATAGCTATTGGATTTCCCTGACAGGGACGAAGTTTGACCTTCGTGCCTCTTTCTGCAGCTGCCTCATGCAAAAATCTACCAGAAATAATTTAGGAGGAAGCTGTTCGTGTTTTTTTACAGGGAACCCTGTCTTAGAAAATCCACTCCTTCGGTTTGTTGACCTGCAGCTTTCAGAAGAAGTTTCTATAAAGTTTTCTCCAACACTGCCTTCTAGTGGGTCTTCATGGATATGGTGCTACAACTTATCGGTGTAACGCACGTATCAGCGTTTCAGACCCAGGTTTGGGGGAATAAGCCAGGCTTTGCACAAAATTGCTTTGTTTGATCAGCAGTCTTCTTCTAGAGAAGACCAAATTTGAAAGGGAGATCCCAAACTTCTGCCAAGGTGGTGTCTGACCAAGGGCTATGACCCTGGTGGGAAATAGGGAAAGGCAAGAACACAGCAATCAGTAATGCTCACTGAGATACTCCAGGTGTGGGAAAAAGGCCAAGTTTCACTGTGGGTTTTTTTTGTTTGTTTTCAATTTTCTTTGTATTCAGTACCTTTTCAGCTTATTTATTTTTAATTAACAATGAACCTTTTCCCATTCATTTGGTAAGATTGCACCAGCAGAGCCTGAGCAGTTTTGCATGAGAAAGCTGCACAATATGCTGTTGTGAGAGGAGTCGTGGAAAAATCATCTTGTGAGCGCTGAATTCAAGCTCCAGATAGGGGAAAAAAATAGACAAATGGAGAGTGGAGTCCCCTCAGGTCCTTTTGTGCAATTAACCCATGAAACCAGGGGAGCTTTGTCCTGCTCTGTAAGCCCAGGCTGGGGAAGAAAGTCCCCCTGCAGATGGGGAATCCAAGGGCTGAGCCTGCCTCCACTCACACCCAGGAGGTCTCTGAAGGTCCCTTCCCACTCTCTGCTCCTGAGCATGCCCATCTCTGCAGCTTGGATATGGTTATTCCCAAGGGAAGACGCTTGGTGGTTCCTGTGTTCCTCAGTAAATCCATTTATTACTTATTACAAAATCAGAATAAGGGTATTTTTCTTTGTTCTTGCTTTCTTCCGTGTTGAACATTTCCTTTCATTTTGTGTGTGGATCTTGGCATGCAAAGCACCATTTTCTTGAGCGAGGCTGTGGCAAGAACATATATTTTTATAATTCTTAGGGAACAAAAATCTCCACCGCTCCACTGACATAAATGATGAACTTAAATCTTTCAAACTGATAACTAACAAACACATTTTTTGCTTGATTTAATTTCCTACACCGTCTTGAAATAGCTGTTTCACCCATCAATTTATAGTGGTAAAAACAGATCTTGAATTTGTGGCAAGATTTATTTTTAATTTAAGGTAAGGTGAAACTCATAAAATCTTGTATTAAGAGCGAGTAGGCTGACCAGATATTTTATAAACTGACGGCCATGATTTCTTTTCAAGTTACTCGATCTGTACATCTCATAACAATGTGTACATTCAAAATTCGGATTTTTGCAATTCTTCATTTAAAAGGGTGTTGCCCTACGTTAACGAGAGGGATGCTCCCAGGGGCAATAATGCAAGGCATAAATATGCATGTTAACAGCCTCTTCCAGTCCTTCTGCTTCTTTGTAAAATCAAGAGAATGAATCAAATCCGGGATTTCACCGTGGAGATGCAGTTGTGGGGACGTGCTGAATCCGAGGAGGACCAGATGCTTGCACCAGCCTCGCCCTGCTTGGCTCAGGCTGGATCAAACCATCCTGTAAACAGCACGATGGGCAGCTCAGACTGGAAATTCCTCTTTACCAGAGCTTGTTCGCAGAATTCTTTATTGTTTTTTTTATCCAAGCAGACACGCAAGAAGTTCTTCAGTGGGGCTGATTTACAGTCTCTGCTCAGCTGGGAGGGCAAAGTACCCATGATGGAGAGAGAGAGAAACAGATTTTGGATCTGTGACAATTTATTGTACTCACAACCCTCCCGTCACACCACTTCTGAATGGAAACAACGGATGCGCATCGCGGTCTGCCAGGATCTCACATTAGCATCGGATGATGAGACGAGGAGATAATAGCTTCTCCGGGGATGATTTGGTTCTTAACTGCTATTTCTAAAGCTTGAAGATGGGACCAGAGGACAGTTTGATAGTGTTGCCAGCAATCTGCATTATTGAAGCCCGTGGAGGCTCGGGAGTGAGTCACTCATGGGGACAGGGCAGCGGCCGTGGTGTGACATACACACGATGGCTTTTCTTTGAAATGGGGTGCAGAGCCGCCTTTGCTGCCCAGGGAGTGTGCAATATTAGCCAAGGCTTTAAATGGCCCCTAAATTAAAGTTTTGGTGCAATATTAACTTCACATGCATTACTTCACTCGGCTTTTCGCGACAAAGCAACCCCTCTGGGCTTTGTAATTCAGATCAACGTCTGGTTCTCTGAAAATGAGGTTTGCTTTGGTAGTTGTGTCAGACTGTACGCACTCTGGGTAGCCAACTGCTACAGAATTTCCATTAATAATAGAAGTCTTAAATAAAGCCTTTCACTCATTCTGAGTAAGTAATTTTTCGGGTTGGATTAACAGTGAGAAAAAAAAAGTTGACTATGAATTTCCTTCAGAAAATTGTCTTCCTGGTCCTGACATTCAATTTCACAAGATTTGGGGGATTTTTTTTTGGCCTGGAGCCCCCGTGACCTGTCCCAGCATGTGGATGCTTCTTGCTGGAGCAGAGTGGAATCATAGAACCACAGAATGGTTAGAGTTGGAAGGGACCTCTAAAGACCACTGAGTTCCAACCCCCCTGCCATGGGCAGGGACACCTCCCACCAGACCGAGTTGCTCAAAGCTTCTTCCAGCCTGGCCTTGATCACTTCCAGGGATGAGACATCCACAGCTTCTCTGGGCAACCTGTTCTAAATCTCCCCTCATTCCATTTAAAAGGATTACCCCTCATCCTATCACTACATTCCCTGATCAAGAGCCCCTCCCCAGCTCTCCTGTAGGTTGCCTTCAGATACTGGAAGACCATTATAAGGTCTCCCCGAAGTCTTCTCTTCTCCAGGCTGAACAACCCCAACTCTCTCAGCCTGTCCTCACAGCAGAGGAGCTCCAGCCCTCTGATCGTTTTCATGGTCCCCTGCTGGACCCGTTCCACCAATTCTGTGTTCTTACTGGGCTGAGGGCTCCAAAGTACTCCAGGTGGGGTGTCACGAGCGCAGAGCAGAGGGGTAGAATCACTTCCCTCGCCCTGCTGGCCACACTTCTTTTGGTGCAGCCCAGGCTTTCTGGGCTGCCACTGTGCACTGCTGTTTCATGTTGAGCTTCTCATCCACAAGCACTCCCAAGTCCTTCTCCTCAGGGCTGCTCTCCAGCCGTTCTCCTCCCAGCCTGTATTTGTGCTTGGGATTCCCGTGTTCCAGGGGCAGGACCCTGCACTTGACTTGGTTGAACTTCATGAGGTTTGCACTAACCCACCTCTCAAGCCCTGTCTAGGTCCCTCTGGATGGCATTCGTTCCCTCCAGCATGCTGACCTCACCAGACATGCTGAGGGTGCACTCTATCCCACTCTCCATGTCTCCGACAAAGATGTTAAAAAGCACTGGAGTAACAACAAGCGTCATCTCTAGCGCAGCTGATGGCTGGTGGGGCTGCATCCCTGGTAGCCCCCAAAATGGCACTGGCTGTGTGTGTGAGGCTCCCAGCTCAAGGGGACATGATCCTGCTCCCTCCTCTGGGACCTGGCACCCACTGCCTTTCAGCCTGCTGGAATTTGTCCTTTTTCAGCTATCATCTCCCCAGTTCTGTCTGGGTTCCTTGCCTGCTCTGAACAGAATTCAAAATCAGTGCTTTGCTCCCAGCCCATTTCTCCCTGAAACCTCTCTCAGCTTTGCTCCTCACTGGTTGTACACAGCCTGTTTTTTGTCCTGGATGGGTATAAATCAAGCACAGACAAAGCAGAGTAAATGCCACAGTTTTCAGCTGAACCCCTGGTGATTTGCCATTGTAACTCATTGCAAAACAGTATTGAAAAAGATTCCTATTTATTCATGACACTGTGTGTGCTGGAGTGGTGCAAGGAGGACAAGAAACATCTAACAGGCAATGTTTGCTGGGGGAGCTGCATAACAGCAGTGCTTTTGGGGGTTAATTAAAGAATCAGAGCTGCTTTCCATCTGTGCTTTTTTTTTCTGGAAGTATACAGAGGCTGCATGAATGGCTTGCAGCTCATTCTTAAAGATTTTTATCCATTTAATATGTATTTTTCTGTGCTGTTTTATAATGCAGAATAAGCTATTTCTATAGGCTATGGGAAAACATGTTCGTGGGAGTACAGGCACGGGACGTAAGGTTGACAGGAGCTGACAGAGAACATCAAGTGCCACGGTGGTTTCCACTGTAAAAGATCACCAGCAGCTTTAAAGGCAGATTTTATTTAAGGGGAGGAGGCTAAAAAGGTACAGCAGGCACAGAACAGATAAAAACCTGAATAAAAAGAGGTGCCATCGAGTGCGTATGTTGAAATCCAAGTTACCAGAACAACTCACTCCTGACGTTGGCGTTTTATTAGCGAGAGTAAACAGGAAAGCGGCTGGAGCTGACAGGTACAAATGATCTACATTACAGAAAACCATTCCCCATCTCAGGCAGAAGCTGGGTATTCTGGTGCCTGAAAATAGATGCAGGCAATGGCATGAGTCACTTCAGCCACTGGGCAGGAGAGCATTTACCAGCCAGCGGGATGGGAGAAAAGTACCTGGTACTGGGCTACTTGGAAACCTGCCGTTCTTTTTTCTATCAGTTACTTTATTTAGCTACGTTGCTTTAAATATATGCATTTCCTAAGAGAAAGAGTTGACTTAGGAATAAATAAATGTTTTCCAGTGATATCTTCAGATCCTAACATAATGTGAAATAACGTAACTCCACCAGCTTCTATGTAACGCTACTTTAAAACTGTAACAAAGGACATTTTAAAAAAAAAAAAATCCCCTCCCCCAAAATCTCAGCTATAATCCTCCTCTGAGCCATGGCACAAATATACAATGTTTGCTGTACCTGTGTGTGAAACAGGAATATTTCAGGCCGTGGTGAGGTAGCAGGGGATGGTGGGGATGGTGGTACCATCATGGCAGGTATTTGAGGCTCGGGCTCTCCATCCTCAGCTGTAGAGAAGAGCCTTCTTCCCTAGTTCCAATTTACATCCTGTTTCAATGACTTATTCTTGCACCAATGTCTACTTACAGCTGTGTAACGTATATATATATATATTAAAATATACGCCTGGAGCTTATTTTGTACCTCGATGTGTGCATCTTTTTGGGTGCACAGCCTTTCTGGCAGGGGGGCGCTGACTCCCATTCAGGCAGCGGGTACAGCAGGCTGGGGTGAGGGATATTGGCATCAGTCTGACATCCCAGGACAATCTGGTGTTCAGCCTGAGCTGCAGGCAGTCTCATCGCACAGAACAAATCCCAGCTGCTTAGCCCTGGTGTTAAAAACCACATTAAAGTGTCAGGGGCACCTGTGTAATATTTTTTCAAACCAGAGAATGGTTAAAAGCCACAGTAACAGAATGAATTTGACTGACGTCTGTGTGGACTTTTGTTTATCCCTGCCACAATCAAATATGAGCAGGTTTGTTTTTTATTAGGGTAGTCTCTTATTGTTGCTTTTACAGATGTGCCCATTAGCATCCACTGTCAAAACACATCTCTTACGAGAACCCACTGGATCTTGAAACCTCAGGCTTTTTTCTCCATCTATAGCTTTATTGTAGTTTTAATTATTATTTCAGAAGGTAAAAACCCAGCAATTCTCTCACAGTTTGAAGGCAGCTGCTGGCTCAGGGTGGTTTGGTGCCCTGCTGAAGAGGGAAGGGCCAGCTGGCGGGTGTTAACATGAATTTCAGGGGCTCTGTCACACCTTTTACAGATCAAATGTGCAGCAAGGGATTTTACAGATCAAATGTGCAGCAAGAAGCACATGGCTTTTGCTTCTCCTTGCGGTGTTGCCCAGCTATTCTTGCTGTGGCAGAAAGTTGGGATGTGGGAGTGCTGCTCTTCAGCCTGCCTGCCCTTCAGCCAGCTGCCAGCGAGGTCGTAATCAGAGCAAGTTGTCCCCTGCTGCTGGCAAGAGTTGATTCATCCTGACTCATACCTGCGTGTCCTGCTCGCGGGGAGGAACACAATGGCAAGGCGCTGGGTAATGGAGGCAGCCTGTCCTCCCTTGAGTGGGTACAGTCCCTGTTTCCTTCACTGAGCTCTACAGACTGTATTTGTCCCACGTGTCACCGACCTGGCTTCAGTGGGTGCACAGGGCAGAACTCTGGGGGTTGTTCAGCCTGGAGAAGAGCTCCGGGGAGACCTTAGAGCCCTTTCCAGTGCCTAATGGGGGCTACAGGAGAGATGGGGAGGGGCTCTTCATCAGGGGATGCAGCAATAGGATGAGGGGTAATTGTTTTAAACTGAAAGAGGGGAAATGTAGATTAGATGTCAGGAAGAAATTCTTTCCTGTGAGGGTGGTGAAAGCCTGGCCCGGGTTGCCCAGAGAAGCTGTGGCTGCCCCATCCCTGGAGGGGTTCAAGGCCAGGCTGGATGGGGCTTGGAGCAACCTGGTCTGGTGGGAGGTGTCCCTGCCCAGGGCAATGGGGTTGGAACTGGATGATCTTTAAGGTCCCTTCCAACTCTAACCATTCTATGATTCTGTGATTCAATATATGCACTTTTAAACAGCCTGCAGATGTGCCCACCCGCTGTGTGCACATCCTGGTGAGACACAGGCTTTTGCCCTGGAGGCAGAGCTCCGGTGATGTAGTGGCTGGAGTTGCCTTTTAGCATTTTTCCCCAGATGTAAATGAAATTCATGTTTTGTTATTAAGTGTCACTAGAATTTGGTCAGGATACACAATCCTTGTATCACACACACCCCCACACACTGACCCCCGTTCAACCCAGCCTTTCCCCATATGAGGAAAGGCACTGATGCAACGTGGGGTCTCACCAGGGGTGACTGTCTCTGCTTGCTGCCCATCTTCTCTGTGGTGAGGTCCGGGTCCATGACCTGTCACTGTGGTCCATGGCCTGGCCACCAGACTGGCAGCCATTAATGTGGGTTTTCTTATTTTAGCATTTTCTCTCCTTGCAGTGTGCCAAAATGTACCCTGATGCCAGTTCTTCAGGGCTGAGTGGTCTCCAAAGCAGGGACATCTGGGACAGTTTGTTTCAATGGCTGCTTCATATGGACTGGAAAACATTGAAGACCTTTCCTTGGTCTTCTTTGTTGGAAAGTCCAGGGCCATTTCCATGTCCTCATTTTGACTTAAAATATGCATATTATTTCCCCTTCAAAAAAAAAGCCACCGGTTTAAGGTGAACTTTGCTGTAACAAATAGACTTCAGAGTGAGTTTCACTTCTCTTTGTAATGACTGAAAGCCATTTGTAATGAGAGGCAAGGGTGTTTTACAGCTCAAGTGTGCTGTCTGGATCGGAAGAGCCTGTCTCTGAGAGGTAAACTGCGGCATTTGGATTTTATGGGACAAGGAGGTGGCCTCTCTGTCCTCCAGGAACATCCCAGTATTATTTTGCTTCACAAAATTAGGGCAAGTGAGTGCAATCCTTTTGCTTATATTCCTCAATGCACAATACCATTTCAAAGATGTTAGGAGAGCAATAAATCCTGTAGAAAGCTTTGGAGGCGCTGGCTGTTGGTGCCTTTCAGATGGAAAGGGGCAAGAAGCTCCAAAAGAAGATCAGCCACTATTGTAAAGCATGATTATTAACGTACATCATTCTGTGGGTTACAAAGAACATTTTTGACAGGCAGTTAAGAGCTTATGAGTTGCAACTCCAACATCAAGTTGGAAGACTAGGTTCCAGAAGCAATCCTCTTTCTCCTCTTGTGTTTGGAAGACATGGTGTAGAGCTCAGCAAAGCCAGTTCCTTAGACCTTCACTGCCTTTTTGCCTTCAAACTATGTTCTTCATCAAGGGGGATGTTTCTGCATTTAAGTCTGATGTTGTGCAAATGGGAAGAGAAATAATCATGTCAGTGCCTCTCTGGGGGATGAAGATGACCTGTCAGTAAGGGCAGCAAGTTGGAAGGCTTTCCATGGCTTTCCACACCAGGGTGGTGTAACTGTGCAGTAAAAAGACTCTGTTGCTTGCTGTTTTACACTCAGCACAACCCTGAAAGGGCTAGTTTTTAAATAATTTACCTTTTTTTTTTTTTTTTTTGCACAGAGCCTGCCAGGCTTCAGAATAACTAGAGGATGTTAAGAATAGAGGAGCAGGGAAGATAAACAATCTTGATAGCACCGTACGCAGGCTGCTTGTTCTGTGCTGGAACGGGGACGTTCAGGTGCTTTTGTGCTGGAACGGGGACGTTCAGGTGCTTTTTCCAAAAGAAGCAATTAGCACTTTTAAAGTAACTGTATTATGCAATCAAACAAAAAATAATTTACTGTATTTACTGCAGTTGGGAATGTATTAGGTTTATTCACTTTAAGGAAATGGATTTTGCTTAAGACAGGGAACAGATAAAAGACTTGAAAACCAAACTTCTGTTGAAAGTTTAGTGAACATATCCTGGTGAAGAAGGAAACTGGATTGGTTAAGATGGACAACAGATATCAGTAAGTTTGCTGCAGAAGTTTTGGCAGTTTTTTAACGTTTCCGTAGTTCTTGCCTCAGCATTCTCAGAGTTCAATTGTTTCCAGAAGTATTATTTCGATGTGTTGTACCCATCTTCATTCCACAGGTAGTGGGCACGTCGTACGTATAGGTGCAGTTCCTGCCGTAACTGTATGCAGTCTGTAACTGTACATACTCAATGGCTCTAACACAGCATTTGTGACTCTTAAACAGCACCTGAGAAAGTTCCCCCGTGAGACTAAAGTCAAGGAGAAGATATAAATGGTTAAGGCAAAACATAGGTACTGAATGAGGTTAAAATGCTGTTGAAGTTAATCAGAACAGAAGTGAAAATTCAGCCCAGTGCTTCAGCTCTTCAGCACTGAAAATTCTGCCTGGAGGATGGACGAAGCAGCAGAACCCTAGACTTTTCTAATCAAAAAAAGCCTGATGAGTAGACACGTGGCAAGTTGATCTCTCAGCAGCTTCTTCCTCAAAGCATATAGAGTCCAACAGAGCTGGGAGGGCCCCTGAGCACCTCTGCTACTCTTCCATCAGGACCTGGGGACCTGCATGGTCCTCTGGACTCAGTCTTTACCCAGCCAGGTGGTTGGTTTCCTCAAAAACAGTCAGATACACTCTGTTGGGCAGGCTTCCCACCTACATCATCAGCCCCAACACCACAAACATGCCTCTGTAGTAGATGCTCCTCATCTGCCCTCTCTTCTCCTCACTGTCTTCCCTACTTGTGTCCTGCTTGGTCTTTGCTCACAATCAATTGTCCTTCCAGTAGTGTCTCTCTCCACCCTACAGTTTTTTTCCCTAAAGTAGGGTCTTTTTCCATTGAAAGCTCCATAGCAGAGACAAACGAAGATGTAAAAGCACCTAAGTACTTCACACCATGCTTCTCTCTCACCTGTTTGCTGTATCCACATACTCTTTAGCTTCTTCCACTCTTCCTCTGTCTGTTGTTGGATGGAATGGAGTACTTTCAGGGTTGGTTCTTTTTCCTGTATATGTCCTTAGGCAGAAACGCATTCTGCATGTCTGGAAAGTGCCCCACTCATCAGGCTCCCACTTTTGAATGGAACATTGGAACACTGGAATACCCTTACAACATGGATAATAACAGGCAACACCATCATCTGGTCATCGTAAGCAAATTAACCTTGGCTTTCTAAAGCCAAAAGCTCCAACCTGCAATTAGAGTTAAGTGGCCAGGCCACTTCAGCATACCCCATCTGCAATGCAGATGGGATTTGGTAGATTATAAACCATCAGCACCACACAAAGGCCATGGCATTTATAACCTGCACATTTAGCAATGGTTTTGATTTGACCTTATTAATAATAGCAGCAACAGGAAATCAAAATCAGAGCAATGTTGACTGGAAGGAATCTGTGGGACTCATCCAGTCCAGCGTCTCCAGTGCCAGCCCAGGTCAGCTGGAGCTTTGCTCAGCCCTGTCTTGACAACCTCCAGGGATGGAGACTTCACAGCCTCTGTGGAAGACACGCCTCTGGGGGGGGTCTATTAAACAAATTTTTATTAAACAGTTGTGGAAACTGGGAGATTTCAAGTGCAGGTTGGCTCTAGTCTGGGGCTTGAGACATTTCCTCTATTTTTGTTCCATTTTCTTGTATTCTAACCATGCCTAGTTAAAGTTTAAAAAATGTAAATAGCTAACAGAGCAGATGTGCATCAGTATCATGCGCAGGAGAGAAATAGAGTATTTTTTCCTTTTGTCTCAGAGTTGTTGAGAAAGCACTGGAAGAAGAATTTGAAATAGGCACGCCGTATATACAAATATATATATACCACCGTACGAGAAATCATGCCCGCTCTCTTGTGCTGTCACATAATAGAGTTAAAAAGAAATAAGTCTTATTTCCATACTGAGTCATTGCTTGCACTTTGTTTAGCGACTGTTGAATCGCATTTCGTTTCAGCTGGTGGTGAAGCAGAGACAGGTGCAGAGTATCCTCTTTTTGTTTTCGCGGCAGATGCGAGCAGGGGAGAGCGCAGTGTGTTTCTCATGCACAAAGCAGCAACAGAATAATGTTAAATTAAGACTAAAGCGTTTCTGATGAATAAAGGCAGAGGCACAAAGTTCCAGGAAGAAAACACGCTCCACAAGAAACTGAAGTTTTCAAACTTGCAAAATATGAATTTGTTATAAACCCAGACTTTTATAATTTGTAATGTTTTTGCAACTGACGTGGCAACTGACAACAGATTTTCTTCCAGCGCCATGTCAATGTGCCCCTTTATCAGCGACTTGGGCAGCCAAATGCAACTGTGAGAGCAGAGAAGCCCTTGAAGAAACTCAAGCTACATGTGCTGTTTCCTCAGAGGTCATACAGACACAGACCCAGCCTCTTATTTTGAGCTCTCTGCTCTGCAGATCTGGTCCTGCAGCTGAACAGACAGACAGACGGGGCAAGCGTGGCCAGCAGGGATGGGCAAATTCCCATTTCTGGGGTGCTAGCCTGGTTCTGGCAGCCCTGCCTCCCCTCCTGGGCTGGAGGAGCAGGAGGTGGATGCTGCTGCCGCTCCGCTCCCAGCACAGCCACCGGCGGTGACTCCCATGAAGTCGCATCTTTGTGCCAGGATGTGCAGCCTGGACACCAAAAGCTGTGTATAATTAATGGGTATGCAACAACGATGTGCAATCCGTGTCCTCCCCTCCACGGTCTCCATCCAGGCAGGAACCAGAAGAGCTGGTGGGACCTCTTTTTGCACCCTGGGTATGTGGGAAGTGCTATAGAAACCTACAGACCTTGGTGCCCACTGTGCTCAGCACACAGCAGTGGGGCACCCTTGGACCTGGCACGCTGGGCCATGGCTATCATAGACACGTCTCACAGTATGCCCCATTTCTACACACCAGCATCATAAGGGAGTTGGGCAGGTGCCAGTTTTCTCTCTTTCATGAACAATTTTAAGGTCTTGAAATCTCCCTGACTCATAACAGAAAGTTAAAAGAAAAATAAGTTTCTTTCAAGTGTTTTCATCATCATCACATGAATGTTATTGCCAAGTGTGGTTTTGGTTGGCTTGGGGGGTGAGTTTTTCTTTCTCTAAGTGACTATTTCTCCTTTAGAAAAGGCTAAAAGAAAAATTTTCATCAATTTCAAAATACCGTCTTGAGACAAGCAATGTAACATATAAAATTAAAGATGAAAGATACAATTAACTGATAAAAACATTTCTAAAAAATTCCTGAGTGAAATCTAACGTTGGCAAAGCTGGAAGATACGTTTCACCCTTGCTTGCTAAAGCATCCTCCTGAGTTTGGGGGGCAGCCACTTTTGGGGCAGGTGGATGTACAAGCACGAGCTCTGGAGCGAAGGCAAACCCGAGTGGTGGTTTCTGGTGGGTTCCATCCCAGGGTCCACATCCTGCCTCAGTTTACCCGGCCAGGGATAAAGAGAGAGCTGCAATTTCACTCCAGTTTGATCGCTTCATCGCTTTTCCAGCCGGCGACACGTGGTGTCCCAAAATTACTCTCCCGTGTAGTGACAACACATGCAGCCACTTAGCCGCTTGGCAACGCTGAGGATGCTGATGAGGCTCCTTCAGCCCATCTGCCACGTGGGTACCAAGGACTAATGTCTCCACCGGTGATGACACAAGGTATTATTTATGTGTGGATTCACATGTGCTCCTCCTGGAAGAGCCACGGCAGATGGACCACTCCGGAAAGCTACAAATCCCTCACTTAGACACCTCCTGAGCTGGAGGATGGGGGGAGTGACCGTTTGGGCAAGGGATGCTGGAGGAGATGAAGGCTGGAGCCATGCCACTGCCTGACTCGGCACGGCCCTGCGCTGGTGGATAGCCCCATGTCCTGCCCTGCAGAGGCTAAGGAAAACCTGGCCAAAAATGGAAGCAGGTCTGAAGATGCATTTTGGAGGAGAAAAGGTGCCAGGGAAGAGGAAGAAACTGGGAACAACATGGATGGTTTGCAGGGAAGCTGCAGGCCAGCCTTGGTCAGCTTCTACAGCAGCTGCTGGTTAATTGGAGACTGACCCACTGATTGTCATTGCCTGGTATGTTTTAAAACAATGGTTGTCACTGTAACTACTTTTGGGGATACTTTTTGGTTTATTTTGTTTGTTTGTTTGTTTGTTTTGCATGGACCTTTGCTAATTGTCTGAATGGTTTAGTCTGGAGTAAGGCAGGAAATAGCTTGAAATTGTTGTGATATGTGAAATGTCAGTCTCAACATTTTGTGCACTAAAATTCTTCATTCATTTCCTCCAAACCCTGGTTTCTCTGCACCATCCCAGAGAACCCATGGTGGCACAGGGAGGGGCTTTCTGCTGTCACCTCGCACACTTGGATGCTCTCATGAGCGCAGCTGGAGCCGGCCACCAATGATGCCTACCCTCACCCAAAACCAGCGACACAAGCAAGAAGAAATCTGGACTGCCCCCTCCCTTTCTGCCAATTAACCCCCAAACTGAAGCAATTTCAGTGTATAATTAACCTGTGAGTGAAGGCACCAAAGGCAAAGCCCCGTCTCCGTCTTTGGTGGTGGCCACGCTTCAGCACACAGATGAGCACTGAGCCTACCGCTCAACGTCACCCCAAACTGGCTTCTTTCCACCAGCCGTCAGTGTAATTAAAGTATTTTATGCATAGTAATGGTTGCACTAATTAAATGTTGCTGTTTATTATTAAATAATGAAGCTCATTAGCATATGCTGTGCAGTTGAGATGCTCATGGCTGAGCGCTGGTGCCTGACTGTGCCGCGCTCTTTCCCAGGTAACCTTGCGAATTCACTGCTCCAAAATAGGATGGTCCCCATTTTTTTCCAGTTTGTACTAAGGGTGTTAAAGAACTTTTACTTGTTTTGCCAGAAGTATTTTAAATTGGGAACATTTTAATAGGCAGCGCAGCGAAACTTCCAGATGCATGCTCGTTTGGGTCACTTTTGATCCCTTTAGAGCGTTCCACAGGCACTGGAAAAAAACCCTGATATCTAGCACATTCCCAAGGGGAGCAGTTTTGCATTTGTACAAAGCTAAATTGATTGCAAACGCGCAGCCGGCACCGGGACAAATTTTAGCTTGTTATTTTGCTGGTGCATCACATAACAATGTTTCTATGAAAGCTGTATAGTCGCTACACGGTAATTTTCAGATTTCCTGAGCTAAGCTGAGCAGTGGTGGATTAAAGATTCATATATGTTGAAATATTCGCAGTATAAAATCTTAACACACAGCCACCACTAATTTAAAATGTTCTAACCCAACATTGGGCCAAAATAGAAACTGGGGAAAAGAAAACCCAGCATGAGGCAGTGCTGAAAATCCAACTTGTTTTTACCACTCTGTAGCACATAGCCCTGGTGAATCAGAAAGTCCTGTTTATTCCCCATTTAATGTAATTTATTATCAGAGGGCCCAGCTGGGACCATTGCAGCTAAAGGGCCGTCAGCATTTCCATTACCAGCACTTTATAGCTCGGCCATAAACATTTACTCAGAATTGTGATGGTCCAAGTCTTTGCTTTGGAAGAATTTTTTTCTTCCCGCCCCCCCCCCACCCCTCAAATTTATTTTGAAGTGCTTTAGGAGACATTAAGCTTGAGGAAGGAAAAAGGAAAACACCAAGTTTGATTCTGCTGATGGCAGAAGCTTTTTTTTTTTGCACCCTTCAGAAGCAGGGTCGCTGGCAAGAGCAGGCACTATGGGCTGGTCCTTCCTTGTTGCTTGCTTTGCCACCCCCAGTCGCCCTGGGAATCTTCTGGTCTGTTTGGCAGCTGGTGATGCTGGTACCAATGTGGATGAGCGAATGCAAACCTCAGCATTGGGGACATCCTTGCGGCATGTGCCCTTTACTCTGGGGGTGGTTGAACACTGGAACAGGTTGCCCAGGGCGGTGATTGAGGCCCCTTCCTTGGAGATAATCAAGGGGAGGCTTGACGAGGCCCTGGGAAACCTGGTCTAGTTGGGGGTGTCCCTGCTGACTGCGGGGAGGTCGGATTAGATGGCTCTACAGGTCCCTTCTGGCCTGGACCAATCTATGATTCTTCAGGGGGCATTGAAGAGCTGAAATTAAGGAGGAGAGAGGCAGCCAACCGCTCCTGGGGTGGGTGGCACGGCCCCAGATGAGGATGGTAGAAGCCTCTCCCAGCTAAATATACATGTTCTTTGGAAAATAACCTTCTACCAGGAGAAAAATGGGAAAAAACGTTTTGGTTTTTTTTTTTTTTTGGTGGTAGGATTGTTTCTGGACAGCCTGAGCACGAGGGATGGAGCTTCTCCTTCTGCTGAAGGGTTAGGAGCTGAGCCAGATTTTACCCCATGCGCAGTGTTTTCCTTGATGCACACACTGGAAATAAGCCATGATATACTGCTTTGAAACTGCACTGGAAGAGAAAAAACTGAGAATGATGTGAATTGGAGCAAACACCCTTTTTTTTCCTAAAAGCCGTCACTGGATACAATGGAATAATTTGATTCGTAAAATGGCAAATAATTTGTGTGTTGGAAAGCATTTTGCTCAGGCAGTTTGCTAGCAAGGAAACAAAGCATACAATTCGTACAACAGCCAAACAAAACGCACATTTGAAAGAAGAGGGAGTTTCAGAGGCTCAGTGTAAGCGTGCTGAGTGCTGCTTTAATTCAAGATACAGCCCCAGAGCGTGGCAGCGGATCATTGCAACACGTTATGCCATGCCCTGAATCAATAGGTTAAAGCTTTCTCATTCGCTTTGTACTATTAGGTTAAATGAAGCTTATTTTTTCCTCCAAAATCACCTTTCATCTTTCTTCTGTGGTGTCAGAGAGCTGAGACAGAGCTCCTGCAACCTGTTTTATTTGAAATTATTTCCTATTTGATAGAGTTCTAATAGATGTGGAAGCACATTCGGTGTTGATCTCCTCCTGTTGTGAGTGTCAGGAGGAGAAGAGGAGCCCATCGCAGCCCATTAAATGAGATTAGAGGCTGACTCAAAGTGCACAAATGATTTCTTCTGCTATTAGTAGCCTCGATATTAATAGAAAATAATATTGTTCATCCCTTACCGGGCAATCCAGGCCCTGGGGTCTATGGATACCTATGTCGGACAAACATTCGGGACGTCCCTTGCACTACGTTGACATTAGCAGATGGACAAATGCCAGGATACCCGGGCAAAGCCCATCTTCTAGCACTGTCTGAAACCTCGCCAAGAAAATGAAAATGAGTATTACTGCTGGCAGGGCAGAAGAAAAGGTGTTAACAGCAGCAGGGGCAGCCAGGAGGGATGCAGGGTTGCAGCACATCCAGGGATGCACATTGAAGGCTGGGGAGCATCCAGAGGAGCACACAGGACTCAAGGCAACCAAGAGCACAGCTTCCATGCTGTCAAAAGGGCTCAAATCCTCCCCAGATGAAGCACAGACCCTCCCTGGAGGAAGAACAACTGATGCTTCCACTCACTTCACCAGGGAGAAGGTGAAGGATTACCTGCCAGGTGGGTCACCCATCTGTGTATCTGCAGTTGTGGATTATAATGCATTATGGCCTATGTATAGAATATATTGTCATTTAAGCATCTTCTGCCCAGCATTGCTCAGCAGTGTCCCCCCCCAGAATTTGGAATTTTGGGAAGAATGGGGAGGGGAGTTGTGCTGCAAAATTACATTGGTTTCTTACTTGAAAGAGACTTTTTTGTGGCTTTGCTTCTGTGCTAACTACCTGTGAGCATGCTGTACCACTGAAGTGTGTGGGTTTTATTCTTTCTTTAAATAAAAACTAATGAAAATAAGAATCTATATAGTTAGAGGCTTGTAATGACTCCATTGTCTCTGGAGAGAGGCAGTTAGCTCTGTCTGAAGCATTTTTATTACCTATAGCTGCAAAACACTTCTTCACTCACAAAAACAGCTGCATTTTAGCTCAGTAGCATATGGTGGAGTATTGCAAATATTGGTAGTATATATTTTCATGTACAATTCAAAATGCAGAAATACACATCAAAACTAACAAAGACTCTTTTTGTTTACATAGCAGAGAAGCAGCCTCCATCACCACCAACACTGTAACAGTCACGCAGGAGCTGGTCTGGTATCTTTCTGTGTTTTTCTCAAGACTTGGCAAAAAATGTGTTTTTAAAACGTTTTCCTTTACCCACACATCCCAGTCCTGTCCCCTGGTAAAACCTTAGCTACGTGCTCTGAGCCATTAGACTTTGGGAGTTGATGATGCACCCAGATATAACAAACATCTGAATATAAAGAAGAAATATCACTTAGACAAAACCCAAGAGTTGGGATTGCTTTTGCCAGTGTTGTCCTGGGGCTCCAGAGGGCTCAGGGAATTAGGGAGGTTTCACAGAAAAGTTTGGGAAAGGTTTTCTGCATTTATTGTGCTGGCAACCTCCTTTGCTTCAGACCTGCTTTACTATATTATGGCACACAGCTAATGTACCTGAATGCATTGTTTCCACCACTATGTCCCCCACGAGCTGACAAGAAACTTCAGTATATATATATATATATATATATATTTTGATATGTTTTATCTGACAAGAAATCCGTTGCTTTCAGCAGCCCAGGCTGTACATGCTAATGTAAAATGCAGGCTCTGCATTCAGATCCTGGGCTGTCACTCTGGTCTGGTTCTCCACTGCGTGCCTGGTCGCTCTTCATCCTTCTTAATTAACTAATACCAGAATTAAAAAGCATTGTTTTGTAGGAAGGCCTCAAAAATTGGCAATGGCAATGATAAACTCTGCAGCGGGACTTTACTGACTGTTTTTAATCTGCTTTCCATCCCCGGGTTTCAAACGCACGTGTGGACCCATGCATTCATCCTGGTGCTGGAGACAGGCGTCGTGCATCCCACCCGCTGACATCCCACTCACCTCTGCTCCTCTTATAGCCATCAGCAGGGATGTTTCTCTGCCTGTCAAGTTTCTTAATACCTAATTGGATCAAAAAGGCAGGTTATTAAAGGGAATATTTCAGGATGGTGAAGCCATGGCCCTGGGTGGTTTGGGGGAAGCCATGAGGACACTGTTAATTGGGGAATTCCCAATTAGAGGATCTCAAGGTCAGCAAAGCTGCGTGGCAAAGAGGAAAGAGAGAGAATAGGTTGAAATTGCCGAGCAGACACTTGGCAATAATTCCCTGAAGTAATTCTTACCCGGACAGCATGTCAGAGGTGCTGCGCTGAAAAAATCACAGTAGATGGCACCAATTTTTCCATAAGGATTATGGGTAGGGACAGAGACATAACAGCATCCATCGGATCACCTTTCAGAGGCAGGGGAAATTGTGTAGATGGGAAAAAAACCAAAAGTGGCTTATAAAGGTGATTTATAAATTATGACCATTTATATGCTTTAAAGTCTTGTCTCAGAAGAACGAGGCACGAGGCTGCAGCCTCAGCCCTCCACCACTGCTCGCTGCGACGCTGCGAGGCCATCAGTCCTGCAAAGGGCTCCACAGCTGAAATGGAGGGAGGACTATCCAGTTCTGGGTTCCCCAGTTCAAGAAGGACGGGAAAATGCTGGAGAGGGTATAGCAGAGGACCACCAAGATGATTGGAGGCCTGGAGCATGTCTCTTATGAGGAAAGGCTGAGGCACTTGGGTCTTTTTAGTCTGGAGAAGAGAAGGCTGAGGGGGGATCTGGTCAATGCCTATAAATACTTCACGGGTGGGTGTCAGGAGGATGGGGCCAGTCTTTTTTCAGTGGTGCCCAGTGACAGGAAAAGAGGAAAAGGGCACAAACTTGAACACAAGAAGTTCCATCTAAACATGAGGAGGGACTTCTTCGCTTTGAGGGTGTCAGAGTCCTGGAAGAAGCTGCCCAGAGAGGTGGTGGAGTTTCTGTTTCTGGAGACATTCCAAACCCGCCTGGACACATTCCTGTGGGACCTGCTCTGGGTGGACCTGCATTGGCAAGGCGTTGGACTGGATGATCTTCAGAGGTCCCTTCCAACCCCATAGCATTCTGTGATTCTATTGATAGCTAGACACAATTTACCATCAATACCCATGTTTGGAAACACTTGGGAAAGTCTTGGGGCAGGCTATCTGCTCCCTCACACACAGCTCGTTGCAGGCCTGGCCAGGCTGGAATTTCTCCTGCTCCATTCCATCTGTCCATGATTTTTATCACTGCAAACTTAAAAGGAGTTAGATTACTTCTGAATCGATCCCCAATTAATTACCTCTGCTGAACATTGTACAAAGGACCAATTTCTTATCTGGTTCTCTGCCCATGTGACTGATAACGCTGGTAATGGAAATCTTTGCCTAGAGGCAGTGTATTTCAGTAACGAAGGCAGCCGAGTCTTCTGCTGCCCATAAAACTCAGAGAAACTCAGCGCTATTGCTTGCGTTTCCCCATATTCTTTTATTTTTATAGATGTCTGCATCCAATCAATCATAGCAAATGTCTTCTCTAAGTTGCTGGTATATTTCTTAAAGGTCTGAATGATGAAACTCCTTAAAGAAGCGATGGGAACATGGCTGTAAACTGGCAATTTGTGGGAAGCAACACTCACTTATGATTTTTTAATAATTTCTATGAAACATTGAGTCAGATTGCTGAAACCTGCTTATTTGTCTTTCACTGAGAGCTCATCAGAAGCACTTAAATTGCTAAATTGACCAGCAAGCCACATTTATTGGAGTAATTCAAAATGAAAAATATCAAGTGACTTATAAAATGCAGATGCTTGGGCAGAGGCTTTTACATTTGTTAGATTTTTTTTTTGTCCTGCCACCAAAATCACAGTTAAATCCCACAAATTTAATGGCAGCAAATCATATCCCTGCAGTTTATAAGTTTATAGCAGACGGAGATAATCAGTCAGAAGCCTGAAATATTTGTGATATTCTGAGGGACAAAAGCAGGACTCGGTCACCACTGAGCCCCTGGAGAAGGGAGAGTCAGCCCAGGTCCTTCGTGTGATCTCCAAGGGTCTCTCCCTGCACCCAACAGGACTTTTCCCACCAATTGAAAGGAGATAAAATCACCCATAAGACAGAGAATCTTGTCTCTTCCCAGCTTTTCTGAGTCTGCTAATGAAAAAGATAATTATTCCTGTTATTGAGGCACCAAGAGTGCGGACCAAGGGGAGGCACCTTCAGTGCTGGGTCTTTCATGAGATATCCCAGTGAAAACTGAACAAAACCAACTTGTATGTCTGGTCCCAGCTTGTGGTTGCTTCTTTGAGGCTGTTTCATGCTCTTGGAGGAGAAATAAATAGTTAGAGAAACCGATACAGGTTCACAAATCCTATTATTTACTTTTTGGGGGCCTCTTAATCTCCTGCGATTCAATGAAACCCATTAAAACAGAGATATTGCCACCAGCTTATGAGTGTTGTGAGGTTTGGTTAAAGGTCTTTGAAATGCTCAGATAATATATGTTGAAGAGCAAACCACTAATGAAAGCAGATTATTTAGGCATTACTGAAGATCAGCTGAAACCTGACATGCTCATGAAAGGAAAAGGGGGTTTGGGGATCTGTTGAAAATTGGTGCTGGAGTCAAACCAGCTGCATCCTCGTCTTTACCTGGAGCTTCAGCTGGGAAGAAGACAGCAAAAACTCACACCACCAAAAATCAGTCATCATCTCGTGCTTGTGGCCTCTGCAGTCTGGACCAGACCTTAAATACTCCATTATGGTAATTTTAATCTGAAAGAATAATGACTCTGTGTTGTCTATACTGGGATGTCCTTTTGAGGAGTGGAGATAACAGCCTTTGAGCCATAGGAAAATATGTGCCGGAGTTAATGACTTCTAAATGTCAAAGAAGGGTTGTGTTTGTGGATGCTGCACAGCAGCTAGCCTGAAATGTAAAGTCTGGCCTAAATTGGCATGTATTCAATTAAACTTTCCTTAATGCAATCAGCAAGAGGTGAAAAATAACATAGACCTGAAGAAGAATGTTCACCATGGCTACAGGACTAGCTCTGAAATACCCCCTCTGAGCTAATGAGTCATTAACATGGGAGTTAGTCTTTCAGAAAAGGAGCTCTCCGTACCTATTTTTGCCATGTGGCTCCACAGAGGACTGGTGAAGCTGTGTCCCCAGCTGGCACCGCCACCAAATACTGGAGAAAGGTGAGATATTTCACCTTTATCAGAGAGGTAAAGACTTTCCCCTCAGCACTGGAGAACAGGCGTCCTCCAGTGTGCTACAGCAAAACTTCTAAGGACTTTTGAAAGTCAGAGTCTGTGAAATATTTTTTCCTTGAATGTAAGCCCTATCATTAAGTTTATGGGAGTCCTTTCCTTTTAGTGGAAAGAATTAATAATGCAAAGCATCTTCCTTCAGGAGCGTCTCTCCATCCCTGTCCAAGGACTATCAAAGAAGGGGCCCAAGTGACACACCTGACTTCACCACTGATGAAGCCAAAGATGGTTAATATAAATAAAAATAAAGACCTTTGGGTCAGGAAAGAGAAAAAATAAACCCCACAAACCAAAGGAAAACAAAGAGCCAAACCACCAAAACCATCCTGTGCTGGCATTCACAGAAGTCTGTGCAGAGACAATTAATAGTCTTTGATCCTGGCTTTGTGTCAGGATGAAGTGGGTTTGGTGGAAGACGAGGAGGGATGTAACCACTTGAAAGCAGCAGCTGGAACCGGTGCTTGGCTGAAACGAGCTGTGGTGTTGGGCTGGAATGAAGTGTCAACCTGCCCTGCGAAGGTCTGGGCTGTCAAGGCAGAGAAGCCATGGCAGCAAAGAGGAGTTTGAACGTTAGTTCTGGTTGCCATTTCCACTCTGAAACCTGCATAAGGAAGGATGAAGGGAGTTGTGAATGGATGGAAATGTTTGATAATAAGGAATATAGATTAATTGTGGTTTATTGCAGTGCTTTCTTTCACTTAAATATTGCTGGATTCTCGACAGAAAGGTATCTGGAGTGAAAAAAATATCTGTGCAGCAGAAGGCTGTCAGGTGTGGCATGTCGTGATTTTTATCAATCAGTGGATCAGAGGTGTTTAATCTGAAGAACAAGCTACTCTCAACCATGTTGGGGACACGCACAGGACAGTTTCAGCTACAGGGGAGCACGTTCGGGTTTGCTCTTCCCTCTTGCCTCAGTAGAGCTGGGCAGTGACAGCCCTTCCCGGTGCTCAGGTGTCCTCCTTGCTCATAAATGAGTCGTACAGAATGGTCAGAACTTGCACACGTATCCTTACAGAAGTGGGCATTCTCCACTGGAAAAAAAAACAGTTTAATTGCACTTCCATTTTATTATTTCATCTCTTTACTCTTTATAGTGGAAATATTTCGGAACAGACTCCTCCAAACATCTGTTAAAAAGCCATTACTTTAAAAACAATGTTTGTGAATTAAGATCTCCAGAATATGGTTATTCTGCTTGGCCGCTATAAATACTTCATGAAAGTGTCTACTCTGTCAAAGAGAATATGAATTTGCTGAGTGTTGAACAGAGCTGCAGAAATGCATATTAAAGATTCACAAACCAGACCAAGGGCTTCATTCAGGAGAGTCTTTCTCATTATTTTTGCAGTTAATGGTATGCTTCATGGACATGAGACTATTTGTGCCTTCCTTTGACCATAAAGCTGGTTTAAAGTATAGCTGGATCGTGTTATTTAAACAGATACGACTTTCAGGGCTGGCAATTGGTCACTCGGGATTTTGGCAAAGGCACCACATCCCCACTGCTGAAATATTCAATGCTTTGCGCTCGCTCTGGGGTTTGTCCCACTTGCGGAGGAGTAAACACTGGATGGAAGCTCTGCAGCTCACCCCGGATGCCCTGCAACGGGGCCACGCACAGCACCAGGCCCCCAGTCACAGATGGGGACATATTTTTCCCCCCTCTTAAATACAAACCGAAGCAGCCTAGAAATGGAAACTGGAAAAAAAACAACATCCCCCACCCAAAAAAAAAAAAAAACAAACCAAAAACCCCAAACACAGTGCCTGAACATTATTGCATTATTTTCACACAGTATTTGCTGCTTGTGTGGATACACAGGATTGCTTGGCCCCATGCTGCTATGGGGTGGGCACCTTTTCCACCGGGGTGGCTGGAGCCAGGGATGCTCAGCCACACGTGGCAGCGCTGCTTATCTGCTACACAGCTATTTTAAATGGTACCTGAGCTTCTGAGCCACATCCTAGCTGTCTTGGGTATTTCAAAGGTGCTTATTTTTACAGTAGATGAGTACAGCGAGCCCTAAATATGTGCGTGCTGTGTGTAACACAATGCATGCATATTCTAATTAAGCCCTGGATGCTATTTGTTTATTGAAGATGGAGATATAGCTGTATCTGATTTTTTAAACTTGTCTACTTTTTTTTTTTTTCCCCCTAACAAAGCACAATTTATTTGAATGGATCCTGCAATCAGTTACTCAGGGCAGTGTATCTCTCTGCAGTCATTTGGACTGTTCTGTGTCTTACTGCACTCACATTTTTTTAAGGAAAATGAAATCTTCCACATGTGTTAGCATAATCTCTTGTGAAAGTGACTGTGCTAAAGTCATCGACTAACAGAGTTTGCAAACCAGAATATTTTTCAGGGAGATTACTTCCTTCTGGGGCGATATGCAGATATAGTTTCTTTTTATTCAAATATCTTAGGAATTATCAGTGGGAAATGAGTTTGTGATTGTTCCTGAATCATTATACAAGCCTCTGATGGCATTTGGAGAGTAGTTATTTATAAGAATAAGTCAAATAAGTCAGTGCAACAAAGGTCAGGTAATATAAATAGTATTACTGGATTCATGCAGGCATAATTCATTGAGGGTTAACGTCTGTCTAGCAGTAGAAAAACACTAAAGTAGCTACTTTGCCTTCACTACTTTCTTTAAGATAAACAGCCTTTAGAGTATTGTGATATTTTGTGTTTTGTCTGTTTAATACAGACCCAAGGAGACATCAAGTATTGACTGGGGTGGTTTAAGGTCAAACCCTGGGGTTTTATGGGGAACCGGGTGTTGAAAGGTGATGAAGCATGAGTCCCAGCTCTCTGGCACTGCTGAAATTGGCAGCCTCTGGTGACCCAGCATCCAGAAAAGGAAGGTTCCTTCTTTGTAGAGTGTCTCTGGCCTGATCATCATTTCAGCGGGTGCTTTTAACCCATTCCTGAAAGCACAGGGTAACAAAAAACCAAAGCTGGCAACCTGGAACCAAGGCGAGATCCCAAGGAGAGCAGAACTGACCCATGAGTAGAACAAGAGCTGAGCTGAAGCGATGGCTCTCCCAAGGATGCTCCTGCACTAACACAGAGGTTTCAAGAGCTGGAGATACTTTTGGCTGAGAGGGAAAGGTGCTTCTTGGAAGAGTCCCAGTATATAGCTGGTTGAATAGTGGTATCTGATGACAAGATGACAGAGTTAAAATGAGATAAAACATGACAATAGGGAAGTATTCTCAATGTATTCCACTCTACACTGCCACATAAAGTAAAATGTGACAATTTAAAGGTTTTTTAAGTGACACTATACCTTTTGCCATGTGGACAACGTCAGCCACATAGCAAGTGTGAACCAGGGAGACTTTGAAAGCCTGGTCCACCTCCTCTCACTTCATACAGCCCACGAGTGACCATGGAGGGTTTCCCTGTGCAGCAGCACTCCTGCTTTCCCATTCCACCATGCAAGTCTCCATTGGAGTAGCAAGGAAAAGCAGATTTATTGTTTACTTGACAGCATCCCATTAAAATTCAGCCAGAGATGTACCCTGCTTCGGTAAGACGCTTTGGCGGCAGCTCACCCTCATGGGTGTATTTCTGGTAGGAAAGACACCCTCAAGGACAACTGAAGAATAAGATCTTAATTAGTACAGATGGGGTAAAAGAAGAAGAGAAAAAGATGGAGAGAGAGGTAGTCATTATAGGCTGAGCAGAGGAGAAAGAAATATTATTAGTGGCTCAAATGACCAGTCTGCCCAGGGCATTGGAAGTCTACCAAAATAAACGATTGGCCCAAGGAGATGTGAGTAAATAGGTAACATAAAATTTGGAATGTGGTAACTGGACTTTGCAAACTGTGTTCAGCAAAAAGACTTCAGCTGAGCTGCTTTGAAAAAATAAAACAGGCTGCAAAGCATGACCTGCTTCAAGACTGCGGAAGCACTTCTCCTTCCTTGCAGACTGACAGGACACGTGGTTTTCATAACACATTTAAATGCATTGTTACAGTGGTAAAACAGAGGAGCTGTGGAAAGCCACACTCTGCTTAAAACCATCAAGAAACAGTGCCCCTTATTATTGATGTGTTTGTACTATAATACAGTATTTGAAATATTTGAGGAAGAGAGTTTCAGTTTCACAACGAGGCTGTTGGAGTAATCAGGAAGGTCAATGGGACAATCACCTTCCGTTGTTCCGATGTTCGGTCCGTGTTAACATCCTGTGAATCACGGATTTGCTCTGAGAAGCCCCAAAGTGGAGGTTTCTCATCCTGCTCTACGTTATCAGGCTGGAGCCAGCAGCGAGCAGAGCTGAGGTGGCCCAGGTGCAGGTGGCTGAAGGTGGTGTGGGGACCGGAGCATCACCATCCCAGCTCTGCTGGGCACAGATCTGAATGAAACACCTTGAGCTGGCTGGGAAAGGCTGTGCTGGAGGGAGATGGGTGGGCTGGGGAGGCACATGGGGACAGAGGTGGAGGAAACACGTTTCTTGGTGACAACTGCTAAATCATTTCCCACTGTTTCATACGTGGTTGAGAAATGATCTCCATGCATTTCTCTAATTAACCTACGGACGTGTGAAAGCTGTGTTGGTTTGACTGTGGAGGAGCTGTAAAATGCTATTACCACAGCTGTAAAACTAGACATGAGACTATTGTAACCCAGTCAGCACAAAGCCTCTTCTTCTCAATGGCAACCAAGAAAATGAACGTCAAGCCCCCAGCAGTAGAGCTGGTGGCAGCAGTGCCCATGGGCTCCCAGCGCCGTGTCCTACACACCGCCCTGATCTTCCTGCTCAAGTGCCAAGGAAGCCATCGTTTCAGAGTTGGCTTTGCTTCCTTGGATGGTTTCCAGCCTGCATCTACTATCCATCAGCACAGCTCAGGAGAACCAGGGCTTTCAGGAGATGCTGAAATGCCGTATCCTTGTAAAAGGCATCACACACTCCCTTTGAAGCAACTCTAGTCCCCTTTTCTCTTTTCTTTCATTCAGCAGAGCAAAACATTGGCCAGATGGGCAGCTTCTGGCAGACCAGCAAATACTCCCGCATGTATTTCCATTGGCAAAAGAGAGCTAGACATCATGAAATCTTTTGGGAGCTGCTGAGGATACAGAACAGCTGAGGGATGGCTTAGGCAGGCACGTCTGATGCGGCTGTTTCAGTAACGAAGCCCAGCTAAACTGCAACAGGTTTGTCAGAGCCGTGCTTGGAGAATAAGGGAAGCTTGTAGATAATTCACAGCTCAATAGGGAAATGTATTAGTAATCACATAATTGGTTAGGAGTGGTCTATCCGGTAATTTATGGACCACCCTGTGGAGCCTTGCTCCTGCCAAGGCAATATGAGGTCACGGGAGCAAATGGTCACCCGTGTAGGGAGTTCAGCGTGTGCAAGGGACCAGCACAAAGGAGCCACAGCTCAGGTTTGGCCGGTGCAGCACTGCTGAAACCAGTTTTGCCCCAGGACCGCTCAAACCATGGGAAGTTTTTAGTCTGATCCCACAATCAGGCTTTTTACCTTTGATGTTTTATTCTACAAAATAACGAGAATCCCAAATCTCTGATCATCCTGGTTCAGTGAAAAATTCCGAGCCTCTTTGAGAAAAGATTTCCTCTCCCCCACCCCCATCTTTTTTTTTAAGCATTTCTCACTTCTCAGGTGTGGCATAACCCTGCTGGAAACCATCAGCTTCATCACTTGGCCAGCCTGTCCTCTGAGAAGGGGAGCCAGGCTGGTGTCCAGCATCCCGCTCCGGTCACCATGACAACGTGATTGCACAGGACAGTGAAGGGAAAAAAAAAATAATCTTTCGGAAACCTCTGGAGCTCACGAGGAATCTAAATAATTATCACCCCGGACTTCTGCCGTCTCCAGGGGCAACTGCGAAGGACCACGGTGACGCATGCTCTGATGTCAGCTCAGGGCCCCAGCGAACCCACCATAGGAATGTGCCGTCAGCGGCGCAGATACTGGCTCCTGGCCGCGTCCCCGGTGCTATTAGTGTCACGCAGTGAATGACAATGAGCAGAGGAAAGGTTCTCTCCGTGGACAGGAGCTGAAGTGCTAATGAATGTTAACAGCTCCTAAAAGAGCCGCCGCTCCTGCACATTAATAAATGCACCCAAAGCAGCCAGTAGCGATTGCACAATAGAAATAATAATTGCACTATTTAAGGGGAAATAAATAGATGAGCTAATGTGAAAGTTCACTTCATTTGCATGCCATAACTTTGCTTTTTCATCTTTGCAGGCGACATGACTAAATGCGGGAGAACAGGGAAAATGTGGAGGTGCAGATGACCTGTCATCTGCATGTATTAGCGTTCTGGATATTTGGCTGTTTGTCTTTGACATGGCTTTTCTTTGCAAGGTGGAAGAGAGTGAGCCTGGGACGGGGCACGCTGTTTGCCCCGATGGCTCCAGGTGTTCCTTACACACGACCTTTCTCTTGTCGTTTGTGGGGTGCATCTGCCCAACGTCACGAGGCATGATGCCAGGGGACATGCGGGAGTCTTCTCCTCTGCCCTGGTTTCACTTTTTGGGTTTAATTCCAACTTCAGATTTTATGAGTGGAAGGCTTTTTAATCAGAACAATGGGCACAAGTGCAAGGTCTTTCTGTTTTTTGGAGTCACTGAAACTGTTCAGGGGTGTGATGATATCTGTGGTGAGATAGTCTCCTCCTGGCCCTACTGAGCCAGGACAGGGCTCTCAGCCCTAACACCTTGTTGTTTGAAGGGGCTGGTGAGCGTCTGCGCTCCAGAGGCTGGGCTTAGGCGATGCGTTTGGGGTACTGTAGAGCTTAGCTTCCTGCAAGGAGAGAGAAGAAAGGCACTAAAAACCAAAGGAGTAGACATAGACACATTTAGGAGAACTCCCAGATCAGAGCAGAGAGCATTTTGGCCACGGGAATGGGTTGACTTCTTGCCCAGCCTATGCTGAAGAACTTCTGCAGCTACTCCAGCACCATCAGAATTTTTTTGGTTTTTTTTTTTTATTTGAGCAAGCCAAAAAAAATAAGATTGCACCCTGCCCACTTCATAATGCTCAGCTGGGAAATCCCAAGGATGTGGAGCAGAAATAATTGGATACAAGATGACAAAGTGGCATTATTGTATATTATAGTCTTTTTTGCTGAATCAATATGTGTCAGAAAGTATTTTGTAGCCCAGAGCTACCAACAAAGAAAGTTCTTCATGGTATTTGTTTAAGTATAATGCTTTTCTTTCCATCTGCTGAAGGAGCCCACACCTCCTGGACCAGCAGCCACAGAAGCTCCAGAGAAGAGCAGTGTGGTAGAAAGCCACCCTGTACCAAGGTGATAATACACTTCCCTACTAAAATTTGCTCTTCCTAATCAGTGTATACAGTACTTATGTAGTAAGATTAGTACTTTACCACCCTCACCCCCCCAGAAACTCAAGAGAAAATCTTTAAAGTTTTTTGGTGAACCTGATGATGAGCAGGTATGTTTGCTGGCAGCATTTTTAAACCAATGTTGTCCGGTTATTTTCTGAGCTGGCACTTGGGAAAGCAGTGCCGTTTGTACCCAGGTCCCCTCTCCTCAGTACGTTTCCACCCTGATTAACAAATGGCTTGACTTAAAATAGCTTTCTCCCTCTGAGCTCCTCTTTGCACTGCTGTTTCACATCTAAGCCTGAAATTAAGGTGGGGAGTTGGAGCTGGTAGGTAAAAAGAGCCCCACAGAACTATTTACACACTTAAGACACTCTCAAGCACACTGGTCTCATGCTGCTGTGTGCCAGGAAACCCTCTGAGAAATAACTAGAGGGGAGTTTTCCCCACTGTCCCCCTTGTCTGAATGCTGTGTCAGAGCAGAAGCTGCTTTAACTGTTTGATGGACCAAGAGAGGGCTCAAAGAGTATGGTCACACCCAGAATAAGGCAAACTGGCAGAGCAGGTGTTGGTGTCCAAACATTTCCCCTCCTGCCTGTATTGTTCACAGCACTCAGACTCACCCCTCCTGAGCAACCCTCCCTTTACAGCCCAGAGCAGAACCCCCCCAGGTTTCACTCCTCACAGCCTCCACAGAGGCTCCCCACCCCCAGCAGACCCCAGGAGAAGGGTCTCACCTCAGCACATTTCGTCACCAGTAAGGAAATGCAACAACCCTATCGACACTACCTAATTATTGCATGAAATAAACTCTCTTTAGGGCTAGGTATTACATCAAACATAACCTCAGCTCATGTGAGGAAAGGTCCATTAGCTGGTACAGGTGGGAGGGAGGGCAAGATGCCCAGCACTGTAGCTGAGCACCCAGTATGTTGTTCAACAAGTGCAGGTGACAAATGACCTGACTGTTAATTAAAAGCTGATTATGTTCTGCAAGAAATTGCTAGCAGGTGTTCTGGGTAAATAAAAGGAGAGGTTGGGCTGGTGCCTGCAGTTAGAGAGTTGGGGGAGGTTAGAGAGTGTAGCTGGTAGGTAATGGGCTCTTAAGGCAGACCTCTGTCTTCAATTAAAAAAAAGAATTAAACTTATTTTTATTAGAGCTCTCTTATTTGTGTTTTGGGTGTAGTGTTGGCTCTGGGCTGACAGATGTTTCCCACCCCTGTCCCCCTCTGAGATTCTCTTAATTGAGGAAATCTAAACATCCCATGATATTTCTGGCTTTCTGAAAATAACTCCAGGAAATCAAGACAAAGGTTTGGTACTTTTACAAAAGGTGCCTATACTTAACACTTGCCTCTGGTTACCTGCAGGTGTGACACAGCCAGTAGGCTGGGGCTGTTTTGCATCCTGGGACAGCAGCAGGAACATGGGAGGAAACCCTCTGCCCCAGCACCGCACTTGTATCTGGGGTGATAAAAATGCCTCTGTGCTCCAGGTAAGGTTAAAAATTGCATTTCTGCTCTAAATGATCAGAAGTAGCCCTTCTTGATAGGATACAAAGCCCAATCCTGCTCCAAATCCTTGTGGTAGTCAGCCCCTCCACAAACCTAGGCAAGGAAACTTTTTTTAGGGGGGGTGGTGGTGGAGCTAAACTGCAGGGGCTGGGAGGCATGGGAAAAAGACAAATATTCTCCCTGAGTGATGCAACAGCCCCCAAACTATTCCTGGTTGGCAGAGGCGATAGCAGGAGCCATCACATCCCCCTTGGCAGCTCCTGTTTTCAGTGCCACGACCCACAGGGCTGCTGGCTGCAGAGAAATTTTTCCACATACTGGAAAATTAACTATTTCTGGCAAAACCAGCCACAGTTATGGGAATTCTCTGGCTGTTACAGGTGTTTGGTTGTGATTCATTAATGGATGGCCTGTTGCTTCCTCTTTGTTTTCCTCCTGTGGTGATGGCAGATGTGACAGATCTGAGCTGTTCAGGTGTGAGTGATACCCCAGGAGTGGCATTTCTCCTGAGCACCTGAAGTGGGTCTGAGTAACACCAATGGGAGCAAAGTGGGTACCAAGAGTGTGTGTGCTTGATGCTTGCTCATGTGTGGCACGACATTTATGTGCATTTATTTTTTTATGTATAGTATAAGAGAATAATTACATTATTGGGAAGAAAAGGCAGCTAGCTGGACTTGTAATTATATCCCAGGGCAAATTTCCTTTGGGATAGGCAATTCCTGTGGCCTCTGCCTTGTGCAAGCCATGAGCTGTAACGTAGGGATTGGAGCCTTTGGGCCAGAGTTCCCAGGGGTCACCATGGGGCCAGGTCGTACATCCCCTCCTGGGGTTGCATCCTCACCCTGTCTCTGGTGGGAGCTTCCCTTCCACCTCCAGGCAGAGCCAGTGGCTGTGACTTGGCAAGAAGGCTGGCAGGTCTGCCACTTTCTATTGAATTCCATAAACTGCATGATTTATTTTGACAGCTCTGCTTCACTGTTACTCCCCCGTAATGAAACTCCACTGTATTAATTTTATTTCCCCCTCAGCACAAATAACCATTTATGTGGTAAGGATAGGACCTTCTCTTCTTAAATGTTGTCTGTTACTCCAACTATAAAAAAAGTTTCTTTACTTTTATTATGTTCCTTAAAACATGCAGCAATGAGGAAAAGAGGCTATAGAAGGAAAAAAGCGGAACTGGGAAAAATCACCCTGATGTTCCTACCCCAGGTGTCAGGCTCAGGTTTAGCTGTGAGTAGAACAAAGGTTGAATTAAATTTGGGGACAGCTGAGGGGTACATGTGGCAGATGCCTCCTGGGTGCCATTCAGGATCCCTACCTGTGTATTTTGCTTCCCCCATCACGTCCGAATGCCAACAGAGTACCTAGAATAACACATGAAGTCGAAGAGGATACATTTATGTTGCAGCCAACAGTACCCGCCTGTCAACCTGACCTGGCATGACATGATGTCCCAAGGTATTAAGAAGTTATCTTGTGCAGGCTTTTACATCAAATGGTTATTTGTCATTCAAATGCCTAATGCCTGTTTGGGTGATATGCACAGCAACATTACATTATTGTGTTCACTTATGTGTGACATTTCAAGGAAACCAACAGAGCTTTTAAACAAATCTCTGAGCAGCGTTCATGATGCTGATATTCTGGTTTTCTCCCATTCAGAGCAAATTTGCATAAACCTCATAGCACTGGGAAGGATGTTACATTTTTAGCCCATTGTAGGAGAAATATCATCTTTTTTTTTTTTTTTTTTTTAATT